>CAUYQG010116998.1:0-17221 GCA_963574415.1 Tarsius wallacei
GTGGGGCCTCCCCCGCGCCGGGGCCCCGCGTGCGGGGTTGGAAAGGCCCCGCGTGCTTTTTGTCTCCTGACTCGCTCTCGGGGTAAATCTGAGTAACTCGGGAGCCATTGTCCTCTGGATCCGCAGGGTGAAAAAGGAGACCAGGCAGGATCGTCTAGTTGTGGCTCCCGGATCCCATGGGGGCTTCCCGGCAACACTGGATGCTGCAAAAAATCGGTGCAGTTTTGGTGCGAGGAGTGTTTTTCGCTTGTTTGTTTTTTAAGTCCCCTTCCTGGGGGCTTTTCTGTCAGTGGTTGGCACTTGACGTGACCGTAGCCCGCAGTAGAAGGAGGAAATAGTTACAGAGCTCTCCTTAGAGAGAGATCTGCCTGAGATGTGAGATTGGTGACTTACCGAGTCTACATCTTTTTGTCATTGGTTGACGTTTTTTCCTTCTTTTCTGTGCTTTGGCAAAGGAGCCTATTGTGAAAGATTATACAATTTTCTTTCACCCCTTGTTAACTGCATTTAAATTTGACATGGTTACATAAGTAGCTCATAATCTTATAAAACATAGGCAGATTATTAAATTTTATGCTGCTCCAATTTGTGGCCTTCTTAAGGGTATAGTGTTTCAAAATTATTTAAATTAAGCACATTCAAATAGCCGAGCAGGCAGTATTAGAACTCAGGTGATCTAAATCGATCTAATTTTTAAAATTTTTGTATCGATCTAAATCTTTTAATATGGTGCCTTTATTTTACATTACCTTAGTCATTTGCAGAAGTCCTCGCATGTCTATATCATTGTGATGGTGTAATTATTTTAGTTCCTTGAGGAAAGTTTCTCTGAAGACTATTAAATCTTGGAGGCCATTTTGAACTTCCCAAGTTCTGGTGAATTTATGAAAAGCAGTGAAAATTATTTTATGAAAAAAGAACAGAATCTGAGATTAAATAGCTTTGGCCCAATTATCTGAACTATTATCTTTTAGGGTTTTGCATTGTGTGTGTTTTTTTTTTAATCTATGCAATTTAATATACTCTTAGGTCCTAAGTCATTTATCTATTTAAGCTTGGTACATGATAAACAACTCTTAATATGACATTTTACTTTAAAATATTGATTCATTAAATATCAAAATATACTTTATAAGATTTTGTTTTCAAATATATATCTATTAATACAAATAAAATTTCCATACTGATCAGTAACAGAATCACAAAGATTTATGCTTTCCCATCTTCCACTCCTGCATTGAGAGCTGTGTTGAACTTCTATATAGTCTTTTGAAAACTGGAGAAATAATTTTAGTTGATATTTTTGGAATCTGATAGTGATTGGGCTTTTTTAGCTAGAAATTCTCATGTATAGACTGTTGTCTCAAGTTGCAAATACTTAGCAATTCAGTTTTTTTCCAGTAATGTCAACTGTAAAAAAAAATTGTTGAATTTGAATTGAAGTAATTAATATTGAACATTTTTTTTCACTAAGAAATGAGACTTGATAAAAATCTTAGGCATTTGTGTGTTTTCTAAGCTATTGCAGATCCCAACCCCCTGCTAGACTAATAAGTGGAGAGGAACATTTTTCAAGCAAGAAGTGCCTGGCTTGGTTTTATGAGTATGCAGGTAATGAAACTAATATAAGAAGATATCAGTCGTGTGCTTGAAAATGTTTTTTGTGATTTATCCATTGAACAAACCATCTCTTGCAGGCCTGCTGTGTGTTAGTGCTATGTGCTGGGATCAGGGTCAAGACTGAGGATTGTGGGTAGGCTGAAAACTTGGTGCAAGTTCAGGTTGATGTTTATTTAAATATATATTCAGCATGTAATTAGTGGGAGGGAAGAAAGTCGTTTACTCTTAGTACAGTTTGTAAAGGAAGATAGATTCATGGATCTACATTCATTGGCTAAAGTAGTATTCTGTAAAATACAAAGTACATAATAAAACTTTTTTCAGTTCCGTTGTTTTTTTTTAATTTTTCTGAACTAGAACCTAACATATTCTGAAATTTTTGAGGAGACTTACTAGCAAAAGGTTTAAATGTCATCCATATCATTGCACAACACATTTATCCTTTAATGATTGTCATTTAGCCACTCACTTTTACTAGAGATGCAGTAATAAGTAGGAAAGCAAGTTGACTAATGTTAATTAATGTAGTATGGTAAATACTGTACCAGGAAGGTACACCAAGAGAGCCCATAGGAAAGGAAGACTATATAACCTAGCCTCTCCATTATCGGGGAAGGCTCTGAAGGAGCTAAATTCCTCAGCTAAGCCCTATAAGTGGTGAATAAAAACCTCTAGGCCGAGGGGAGGAGGCATATCTGAAAGGGAACTTCAAAGCCACCCAGGGATCAAGCCAAAGAGTTATGCAAATATATGCAAAAGAACACTTCTTTCCCATCTACACTAACTTTTTCACGAAGCATATGTGAAACTTTTCCCCCTTAGATTCGTTTGGTTTTGCTGATTTTAAAGCTTTGCTTTTTTTTTTCCCTCCTTTTCCCTGTTTCCTTTTTCTTTTTTATTTTTGTGGTAGAGGTGGGGTCTTGGTATATGACCCACTCTGGTCTCAAACTCTGGGGCTCAAGCAATCCTCCTGCCTCGACCTTCTGAAGGGGCTGGGATTTCAGGTGTGATCCACCACATCCAGTCTCCTGTTTCCTTTTTCTTGCCTGCTTCCCTATTTTTTTGTCTTGTTTTTTCCCCTCATTTTATCTCTGTTGTTCTAAAAATGTCTGTTTAAAATAGAAGTGCAGGTGTAGTTATTGCCTTATTTTAATAAGACCATGTTAATGTCTAAAGTGTACTCTGAATTTGAGATACAAGTTTAAGCTAACTGTATGGAAAGTGAGACTATTTTGAAAGACGGGCAGTAACTTCACTGTTGGGATCAGCTGAGTGATCCCAAAAGTATAATACAAAAATTGTTTAGTAACAGAACAGAATCTTTTTAGTCCAGGAAAAAATGCTATTACTGGCATCCCAAGACAACCATTAACCCAATTTAAATGAAGAGAATTCATTTTTTTACTGACCTCCATTTAAAATGTTGACCCATTATTCAAAATGCCAGTCTTACTGGTATGTATGATATAGAATCAAAAGGTGACTCATCTTATTTCACTTATAAAGGTTACTAGATAACCACAAAAATAGTATTTTTTTTTCTTTTATGATTCCTTGTTTTGGTAGCATAAGATTATAATTAGTTTTTCTAGGAACTTCTTAAAGTAGCATAAGATTATAATTCGTTTATACACTTACTTTCTATGTTAGCACCTTTTCAATAGCCAACATAATAATTGCCATTATTGCAGGAAATGTGTTAAGTATATCCTTTTTATGACTATTCTGTTAAGTAGGTGGTGTTAGTTATCCCCATCTTATAGATGAGAAAACTGAGGTGTAGATTAATTTGCCCAAGGTTGTATGGTAACAAGACCCAGGATTCAACCCTAGGTCATTCTGATCCTAAAACCCATGCTTTTAATTGCTACAGTTTTATGATGTTAGTTTTTAATTTAAGTATGTACAGGACTATGTACATGGCCTTTACAAAGAAAAGAATATTTTCTTTCACCTTTACAAAGAAAAGAAAATATTGGTATTATATATTAAAATATATATTTAAAAATATAGTAAAATATTATTAAGTATGCTTGATTTATTTGACAGATATTATTGAGCCCTTGTTTTGAGTCAGGCACTGTGCCGAGTCTGGGGATATAATGGTGAACAAGTCAGACAAGATGCCTGCCCTCAGGGAACTTGCCTTCCAGTGAGGAAAACAGTCAGTAAACAGGCAAGATAATATGTAGGCGAGAAAATACACAGATTGGGGAGAATTATAAATTCAGGAATAGAGTAAGGAAAGGGTTGGATGGACTTTCAGATAAAGTGACTGGGGAAGGCTCTCTGTGGAGACTGCTTCCTGCAGAGACCTGATCAGGGAGAAGCCTTTTGTTTGCCAATAAATAGTAACTGTCTTCAGATGGTAATGTCCTTATTAAAATGGAGGCAAATGGGTCACCCCTTCATGTCCCCTCCTACTAGGGAGCTTTTCTGTTTCCTTAATAAATTTTACTTTCTCACTGTAAATAAATAAGCAAAATGGAGGCAGTTATGGTGCCTACTGAGAATAATAATGCACACTTCCTGGCATATAGTCAGAACTCAATAAATATTGGTTATTATTAAACCAGGTGCAGTGGCCCAACCTGTAATCCTTGCACTTTAGGAGTCCTAGGCAAGAAGATTGCCTGAGCCCGGGTTCGAGACCAGCCTGGGCAACTTGGTGACACCTGGTCTTTAATATAAATAACAAAAACTAGCCGGACGTGGTGGCGTGCGTCTGTAGTTCCAGCTACTTGGAAGGTTGAGGCGGAAGGATCGCCTGAGCCCAGCAGGTCGAGGCTGTGGTGGCCGTGAGCGTGCCCCTGCACTCCAGCCTGGGTGACAAAGAGTGAGACTCCAACTCAAAAAAAAAACAATAATGGTGTTACAACATCAAACGTACTAGTATGTTTTTATAATGTTGTTCCAAAATTGGTAACTATTCTTATATGTAGCTCATGTTGAAGGTGCTGTGTCACTGAGCACTTTTTTTTTCCTTCCATCCCTGAGCATGTTGGTGGTATTAGGTCCTGCCGATATAGCTGTATGGTTATAAAGAAATCAAGAATTGATGGTGTTTGTTTTCTTACAGTTTTGAAAATATCACTAGTCATGTTAGTATTATAGATTATTTGTGATAAACCTTGACTTTGCATTCCTGACTAATATTTACTAGATCTGTGGTAAACAAAAACATGGAAAGTGAAAGGGTACTCTTAAAGTCTTAAAAAGTAAGGTCAAAAATCAGGTTGGAATTTCACAGATCTAATTTGGTACCCAGCTGGTAGGGTGAACGGAGTAGCGTGAACAAAATCATTCCTATAGGTTCTTCAATTGAATGGAAACCCAGTTGCCCAAAAGAGTTAATTAAAAAGGTTTTACCCAGAGAGTTTTATTGGAAGGATATGGTTCAAGAAGTATAATTAACATTATGCAGTCAGTAAAAGAACATTGCTATAGACCTTGCTTAAGACTTAGATCTGTTGTTATTTGCATCGCTTTGGGAAAGTCACTTAACATTTACAGACCCAATCTATGTAAGGTCTTATGTATCTCTGTGTAATCTAATTTAACTTGATTTGAATGCAATTATAATCAATAATCAACCAACTAATCCCCCTAGTTTCTGGGGGGCGCTATACTGATATTTCTGGATATAACTCTTCAGCTTTCTCTTCTAATCACTAATGGCAACTTAGAATTCAAGTCTCCTTGTTGTGTTAGACAAATTTAGAATATATTTCTATTATGGCTTTAAAAAGCCCTTGTTTTCTTCCTTAAGCTTTTATATCTGATTTTTGTTTTCTTCTAGCCATATATAAGGATACAGACTCAATTATGTTTTATAACACCTTTATTTTATATGTATGCTTTTTAAATTATCAGATTAGCATTCTCATTAAAACAATTCCCCAAATATATATGTAAGATTAGGAAGTGAAAGTCTCCTATAATTATACTCTTTACCTTTTAACACCTCAGTGCATTGTTAGTACTTATTTAAGTTAACGACATTTACCATTTTACACAAAAAATATTTTTAAAGAGTTTTGGTTTCAGACCATGTGTTAATGTCATCTTAGCCGCTTGGATAGAGGCTTTTCTTGGCTACTTTAACAATAATATTTTAAGAGTATATTTTTAAAAGTCCATATCAGTAAACATACTTTTATCATATTTCATACTGTTAAACATGTTGTTTTTGTCTTATCCAGTTGCAAGGGACCTGCCAATGATTTAGTTATTATATTTTGGAAGTCTGATAACATTAAAAAATATGAGAACTGATGTATTGACTTATATTAGTGTTACTAAGGGCATAAAATAAGGAACAAATTAAGTACCAGTGGTTGATTTTGGGAGAGATGACTGAAAGCTTAAACTTTTGTTTCTCCCCCAAGGTGATGTAACTAATGCTTTGCTGTATATTTTAGAACCAAGATGGAAATTGAATGTAGTAATTTCCGTGTCATTATTTTCAAAATATGTATATCTTTTTTAAGAATTACAGTATATTTGAGTATATTTCAAAAGGGTAACAAATGACCCTCTGTTTATAAGTAAATATTCTTGTGTTTACTGTATTGCACCAGGCATGAGTTCTGACATATAGTAGGTTAAGCAGCTCTACCCTTAAGTTTCTTTATATTCCTGCATTGCTGACAATTTTATTCAGAGTAGGTCCTCTGATTTTCTTTTATAATGGATAGGTTCAAGTTTTTGTACAAACGACTGATTGATACTAATGGAATTTTTTTTTACTGCTTTCTAAAAATTTTCTTAATTCATGTTGTGATGTGATGTTCAAAGAATACTTCAAAAATTTAAAATTTTAAATCTTATAGCAAATGTTACTACTTATCAAGTCTATGCCAAAATTCAAATTTCATTACTTGTAAAATATGGGGTATTCATAGATGCCTTTAGCATAATAGTTTATGTTTTACGTTGATATTAAATATAACAAAATTTATAAATTATTTTTGTCTTTGAAGGTCCTGATGAAGTTGTAGGGCCAGAAGGAATGGAAAAATTTTGTGAAGACATTGGTGTTGAACCTGAAAATGTATGTTTTATTTCTAAGTAGAATGGAATATAAGTGGGGTATAGCATGTTCATAAATTTTTTAAATTGAGACACTTTAATCTTGGTATGAAGATTTTGTTTCTTCGTGTTTAATATTGTAAATTTGCATCTAGGGTACTTTTAATCAGTTTAAGTTGAGAGTATTCTCTTTGTTGATACAAATGCCATTTGCAATAGAGTAAAAGAATTTCTACCTCCAGAAGCTATTAGAACTTTTTACTTTTCAGAAATTGGCACATCTCAGTTTCTTTATAGTTAATAATTCCGGAAGTTGTACTCTTTAATAGTTGAAGGATGGAAGTAGTTGTATAAAAATGCTCTCCGTGATAAATATAGACATGATGATCTCTGTGCTGACTTTTCCCCTATCCTTTATGTTCTGTTCTTTCCAGATTATTATGTTAGTTTTAGCGTGGAAATTGGAGGCTGAAAGCATGGGATTTTTTACCAAGGAAGAATGGTTAAAGGGAATGACTTCATTACAGTAAGACATTTTTTTAAAAAACAAATTTGATGGCCTATTTGAAGATCTTAATTGATATTTCGTGCTTCATAATTTTCAGGATAAGGTTTCACTTTAAAATAGTCAAATCTGTTTGATCTGTAACGATTGTTTTGGGGATTGGCAAAAACTACACTGTGGTCTTGGGAAAGGAATAGTTACCCCATGTTTCATATTCTCTGAAAAAGAACCTCAGTTCGGTTCTGTTAAAAGGTACTGATCCTTTTGGTGAGTGAATTGGAAGTCCATGGTCAAAGAGCTATTTATCCATAGGTTGTTTGAATAACAAAGGTTTCCCTCTTCTGAATACAGAACTCTTCTCTCTAAGGAATCTGTTGGGCAGGCCTAAGCTCACGTGCTTCCTGTCTGCCCTCTTTAATTTTATATTTGATTTTTAAAATTTGAAGATAGAGTTACATAGCACTTTTATGATTTCTTTTTTGCCAAATGAATTCATCAGGAACCAAAATAGAAATTGTGTACCATTCCCATGCAATCTTTAGTCATTTTATGTTTTAGGATGGCTTTGACCATTTCATAAGAATTGTACTTTTATAAAAATAGTTTCACCTTTCCAGAGTAAAGTGTGTTTAATTTCAGAATAAATTAGCAATTATGTGTTAATTTTATATTATCATGTTTCTAATATTCATAGAAGATGTTACTAGTTATCTACATTCAAAAATAAAGGAAGTATAAGAATATAATATTTTTGAGGCAAAAACTAGGGTTTAATTAGCCATGTGGTTAATTATGCTTGTATTATTATGCTTTTAACATACTTAACTATTATTTATTTCTTGTTTGCTTTTCCTTATTTTTTTTTTAAAGTATGTTTGTTCATATGGCACTTAAATTTTTAAATTTGAAATTTTAGTGCTTAATGCCTTATAATTCTCTTTGAAAGCCAGCATTGATATATAAATATTTTATATATTTTTTCTTGGGTAAACATTTTTTTCTCATATGAACCAAATCATAATTTCTTGAATGGAACATAGCCCTCTCCCTTCTATTTTTTTTTTTTTTTTTAGTAAGTGAGGAGTCTGAGACACAGAGAGGTTAAGAACATATTTGACAAAGTTAACACAGTTTCTTAGTGGCAGAGTTAGGACCTCAAATTTAAATTTACTGATCCAACAGTCCCGTCATACTGTACTCCTTTTTTGTTCTTTTGTGTATAAATTAGCAATCTTCATAAAAGAGAGGACCATTATTCACTTTTAAATGATAGTATTTGCAACCAAGAATTCTGTCATACATCTAAGTGCACAGTTAAATACGTGGATCTGAAGTTTTGGGACTACTTTCTACCATTTTGTTAGCTTTTTAGAGAAAGATAAATCAAATATACAAAAGAGTATGCAGTGAATATAGTTTTTATACAACTCAATCTTCTTTGTTAAAATTTATTTTATAACATGGCTTATTAACTGTAAGATATCTTACTTGGCATTACAAGTGCTTTTTATACTCCTCCTCCTCCTCCTCCTCCTCCTCCTCCGCCTCCTCCTCCTCCTCTTTGTATTGTTTTTTGGAGTATCTCAGCTAACAAGTAATTGTATATTTTTAAACCAAAATGTTTCTTATTTATGTTTTTGCATAAGTTGATACAATATAAAGATTCTTTATATACCAAAACTGTGTAAACACAAAACATTTCTAATATATACTCCTGGATAATTAACAACGTATGGTCTTGGGTACAAGAACAGACATTGAGCCGGGCTCGGTGGCTCAGCCTGTAATCCCGCGCCTTGGGAGGCTGAGGTGAGTGGATTGCCTGAGCCGGCGGGTTGGAGACCCGCCTGGGCAGGCGAAACCTCATCTCTACAATAAATAAAAAAAAATTAGCCGGGCGTGGTAGCACATGCCTGTAGTTCCGGCTACTCGGAAGGCTGAGGTAGAAGGATCTCCGGAGCCCAGCAGGTCGAGGCTGTGGTGGCCGGAAGCGGCCACTGCACTCCAGTCTGGGCGACGGAGTGAGACGCCAACTCAAAAAAAAAAAAAAGACATTGACTAGCCCATGGGCAGATTTTTATTAGCACACCTTTCCTATAGGAAGTTCACAGGCTATACAAAATAAAAGCAATTATTCAGCACTTAAAATTACCCAAGAAATTTCTCTTTCCCTGGTTTATTATTTCTTGCCCATCTGCCTAGAATAATATACTGTAGAGCATTAAAGCTACTGAAATAAGCAAGCATTCTTGGCTAGGAAATAGTATTTTTTTCCCATAATCTGATTGCCATGTGAAGTACAAAGTATCTTCCCTTAATTGGTCAAGTCTTACTGCTCCCTGAATCTTCTTATAAAAAACTTGGTATGAATAAAGCAGTTTGAAATTTACATCCAGGGAAACAAAGGAATCCATGTCTCTTAATTTTAAATTAATAGTTATTTGGTATACCTGATTTTATGTAATTAACATAATCTTAAAATGTAAAACTTCACAATCTCAATACTCTTTGTATATTTTTTATATTTTTAGAATTGAATTTAGCCTGGACATCTGATGATCTCAAAATCATTCTTAATGATTATCAGTTATCAGTTTTTTCAATTATTTAATTTTAACCCATAGAAAACGTAGAACTTTGCTAAAAAATACCAGTCTGGTAGTTAAAACATACTTTAGTAATGAATAGTGAAATATAGTAATCATGATTAATTCTGATCTGTTTTGTGTATTGCTGTATAGTTTTCAGAATACTTTTTAACATTGATTTGTTTTAACATTCATTTTGTTTAAGTCTTTCATATAGACTTTGTATAACTGAATTGGCTTTCCTTTGTGTGTGAAAGAATTTGTGTGTATGAATTTGTGAATGACTAGACTGGCCATTGTATAAGTCTGAGGGATTGAAATTGCCATATCCTTTCCACATATTTTGCTCTATGTAGCTTTTATCTTTGTTTGATAATAGTCAAATTTCCCTGCAAATCAGTTTTGTGGTTATTTATATTAAACACCTATATTATGTTAGGTGCCAGGACACTTGTGATCACAATGAGGCATAAGATTCAGCTCTTGCCCATTTATTTATTTGTTTATTTATTTTATTTATTTACTTTTTTGAGTTGAAGTCTCACTCCGTCACCCAGGCTGGAGTGCAGTGGCACGCTCACAGCCGCCTCAGTCTTCCAAGTAGCCAGAACTACGGGGACACGCTACCATGCCCAACTATTTTTTTTTTTTTTTTTGGTTTATTGTAGAGACGAGCTTTCAGCATGTTGCCCAGACTAGGCTCGAATCCATGGGTTCAGGCAATCCTCTCGCCTCCTTCAAGTGCTGGGATTATAAGCTTGAGCCACCACGCCCGGCCAGCTCTTGCCCTTTTGATTACACTCTAATAGGGCAGGGAAGACATTGCAGTACTTTAACCATAAACCCAGGTAGAATGGGACAGGTGCTAGAGTAGAAAAGTACAAAAGAGTACAAAATACTTGGGAAACACAGGTGCTAATAAGGTTAATTTGGGCTGAGTACATAAAGGAATCTCTCTAGCTGTGGCATGTGAACTGGAACTTGAATGATTAGGGTTTTGTTAAGGATATGGGAAAATGTTTCAGAAGAGAGAACTTGTGAGCAGAGCCTTGAGAAAGGAAAGCATACATTTGAAGGAAGTAGTCTGATTTGTTAGATTCATAAAGTACTTAAAGAAAATTGCCAGGATAGGTTTAGAGTTTTAGATATTTGAGTAATGGTTACAATGTGATGGAGGACTTTAACATGTTGAGAGAGTTTCAAACATTTGTTATAGATACTGGGAAACCAGCAGGATTGTTGAGCACAGGAATTATCAAAGATTTGGGGGATGATTTTCAATGAGCTGTTGTTCTTAATGTTTTGAGGTCATAGACGCTTGAGAATCATGATTCTTGTCTCCGTTAAGATGCACATGCGTTACTACACACAAAAATTTGCATGTGCTTTCAGGAGGTTATGGATCTTCCTCCATAAAGTTCCAAGGATGCTTGCAGGTTTTTATTCTGGCATACTGCACTGGAGTGGAGAACTTTTCTCCTATCTGCTAGCTAAAAGTTTGATATCAGATCTAGGGTGAAGTACCATATTGGTGGAGAAAACTGAGCATAGGCCTTTGAAGAGAACTGTATTTGATTATGATGATGAGAAAAAGAGACAAGAAGGTGGCCTCTGACACAGTGGTAGTACCAAAGTTGACTGCCAATGGGCTGTACATTGTACATCATCTAGTTTCCATATTGAACCCTGTGGATTTTGAAGATTAAAGGATATGGCCTAGTTTGACTTTCTTTGAGAGAGGAGAGGAGTGGGGAATGCTTACATGATTTTTTGGTGGAGGTGGGAGACTAGGATAGATGTATGTATGATGTGACTATCATTTGCTTAGCCTTTGGGGCCCCAACTATTAATTGCCATTAGTGTCCCGCCACTCTGATCTCCCTTGGGGTCATCATGACAATTTCACAATGCCCCTCCTCCACATTTCCAAATACCCCAGAAGTAGACAGTATTGCTCTGGTTGGTACACTTGATTTAGAGGAAGTTAGAAATCCAGAACTTTGTGATAAAATTCTTTGTGTTACACATCAGTGTGTCACAGCACACTTATTGGGACTTACTGACTAGTAAGAGAATCTCATTTAGATCTAATACATAAATGAGACATTCTTTTCATTTAAAGGCATTTAATGAAACAAAAATTTGAAAACCTTTTGTAACCAGATGTTTAGCAATGCCAGGAAATTAGTTTCTGGGTCCTAATGTTGAAATGTAAACCCATTTCTTCTTATTCTAACCCAGCAGCCTTGGAGAGTGGTGTACCACATCGTGCCTGTATTCCCTGAAGTCTCTGTGGTTTTACTTGGTTGTTATTCAAAAAACAATCTCTAGCTTTACATAAAATGCTAGTTAAGAATGCATTTCTTTTTAGTTCAAAGGAAATAGGCTTTCTGCAATTCTCAGTTTCTGATGTAATAATTTCAAGGCTAGATTAAATATGACCACTTATGTACCGAATCCTGAATTGTACCCCACATCTTTAAAATAAAAATAAAAATAAAAAAGAATTGTGTTGGTGTTAGTGACTGTTTGGGTATGTTCACTCGTTTTGTCAGGTTTCAGTCTATGTAACACTGGTAATAAATGTGGAGGTTTGTACTTTTTTTTTTCACACTTCTCTATAAACAAATATGTTGGATTCTTTTCTCTGTTCAAGATTTATGATAGACCAGTGGAAATGGTATGACATTGTTTGGACAGAGGTGTGTAATATTGGTGGGGTTTAAACCATTTGCTCAAAAAGAGCATATGAAGTTTAAGTACTGTGCTAATTATTGGACACGTGTTCTCATTTCATCTTCATAGTTGTCCTATGAAATTATTATTGCTACTGTCATTTTTAAAATGAGGAAACTGAGGCAAAAATGATTAAGTAATTTGCCTGTGGTTGTCCTCTATTACTATTATTACTACTACTACTACTACTATCATTTTGAACATGAAAAAACAGGTTGCAAAAAGTTAAGTAACTTGCTGAAAGACACATGGCCAGAAGTGAAGAAGTTGGAATTTTAACCAAAGTCTGCTTGTCTAGGAACTTTTTTTTTCTTCACTTTTTCTGTCTATCTTAAGATTATGAGATCACATAAGTAAGATTGTTACAGTGTATACCCCATGGGTTGCAGAATATTTGGAAAAGATTGTCATTTCTTGGATTCTTAATTTCCTGGTGACTTCGCAATCACTAAGTGTTGTGGTTTTATTTGATCTACAGTTTACCCCTAACCTTCCTCAGATAGAAATTTTGAAACTTTTGATTATTAAATAAATATATTACCTACCTTGTGCTTTATTTTTGGTAGTCACTACATTTATTTAACATATTTTTGGAGTGCTGCTATATGCCAAGCCCTATGTTATGCTATGACAAGGATTTTCAAACTGGTGGTAGGGAGAGGAAGAACTTGAGATGTCAGGAGGCATCTACTTTGCTCATAAATTTCAAGTATAGTAAGATTCTTCATGAGATTTTTGTGTGAAAATGTGACTTACAGTACTTTAAAAAAATGATAAAGAAAACTACAAAGAGAAGATGAGGTCTCTAAGATGGTCATGGTAGGGAAGGGAGTGCATGTAACTAGATACTTAAAACATGTACTCTCTGAACATTTTCAAGTATTAAGCTTGGAGATCTTGAAGACTTCATCTCCAAATTTTTAAGTAGCATGGTAGCATGAGAATTTATTCTACGTATCCCCATGGTAGAAAGTTAACTGCATTTTCAACTTTCATTAAAGCCTATTTTTCACAGTGAATTATTTTTGCACTAACTGAAATAGTAAGTAATACATTTCTAATAAGTAGTAGGAATACCTTTTTCTTGTTTCTTCATGAAGCATATTGTACATTCACTCATATATAAGGAATTAGGCCCCTGCTAAATTACATGGCTAACTTATCCAAATTTTGATATTTTCTGACTATATGGCAGACTGAGCGAACAAACTCATGTAAAACACTTAAGTGCTGGGTAAAATATAAAAACATCTTTTAAAAAGCATACCTGGGTCCCCACCTACTGCCAAGTACAATGGTTCCTTCCTTTGGGAAAAAAATGCATAAGTAAATAAAAAGCATACCTGGGCTTCCCTGTGAATTAAGGAAAGTAATCAGAGGCCAGAAATGTTGAGAGATACTGACTCCATGGGGGTCAGTGGAGCTGGCATTTACCCTGAGAATACCTACCTATTCCTAGTTACCTAGAGTCTGACTACTCACCTGTCATGCTTGTTGAGAACAGGGGACAAATTGCAAGCAAAACCTGAATAGGGTGGGAATTGAATGAAAAACTTCAACATAAAGACATTGATGACAAACTTTCCCAGTAAATGGTGACGTGATTGCCTGGGCTAGGTTTTACATACAACCAGAGGTTTTATATACAACCAGTAAACACAGAGATAATTCCTTGTCCTGTGTTCATTGTCATGCACATTTGGGGCTGGAATTCACTGTATGACCCAAACCAAAAATGTATTTTAGAATAGGACTCCCATATTTATAGTAGAAGCAATTCTTCTGGAGAGGAATACATTTAAGCAGAAACTTCAGTTGTTGCAGAAATGGTCCCATGATTAGTTTACAGAAAAAATCCATTAAACATTGGAAAGTCAGTCTTAAGGAACAAACTTCAGAATCAGACCCTCAAGAATAGTTTTTCGAATTATCACAGTTTCCGGATCAAATAACTGTATTTAAAGGGAAAAGGAGAATAGTCTCAGTAAAAGTGAAAAATACAACAGTGCAAAGACCAGTGGATTGGATAGGAAGGAGACAGATGCAGCTGAAGTGTAGGGAGTGGTACAGTATCTAAGGAATTTGTCAAGAGGCAGAAGGAAAATGGGAAAGAGGCAAACGAATACGGAGACATTTTTTCCTATTGTGTTCCGAGAGTTCTTTATAGATTCTAGATACTAGACCTTCGTTGAATGTGTGGTTTGCAAACATTTTCTCCTATAACTTGTCTTTTCATTCTCTTAACAAGGTCTGTTGCAGAACAAAAGATTCTAATTTTGATGAAAGTCTGGTTTATCAGTTCTTTCTTTTATGGTTTGTACGTGTGCTGTCAAGTCAATTCTTTGCCTAGCCTTATATCCTGAGAATTTTATATTTTTTTCTAGAAGGTTTATATTCTTAGATTTTAGATTTAAGAGTCAGTGATGCTTTTTTTTTTTTCTTTTTTTATTTATTTTTTTATTTTTAGAAAGACAGGGTCTCACACTGTCACCCTGACCAGAGTGCAGTGGTGCAATCATGGGTCACTGCATCCTCGAACTCCTGGGCTCAAATGTTCCTCCTGCCTCAGCCTCCCAAGTTGGTAGAACTATAGGTGTACCCCCACCAAGCCAAGATAATTTTTTAAATTTTTTGTAGAGATGGAGACCTTATGTTGCCAAGGCTGGTCGCAAACTCCTAGCCCCAAGCTATCTTCCCACTTTTGGCACCCGAAAGCACTGGGATTACAGATGTAAGCCACTCTGACCCACCAGTGGTGCATTTTGAATTAGTTTCTGTAAAAGGTATGAGACTTAGGTCTTGGCTTCTTTCTTTGTGGATTTATACTTGCTACAGTAACATTTGTCAAAAAACTATTTTCTCTATTGAAGTGATTTTGCACCTTTTTCAAACAGTTGGACATATTTGTGTGGGTCTATTTCTGGATGCTCTATTCTATTCCATTGATGTTTCTTAACCCTATGACAAGACCACACGTCTGGATTACTGTAGCTACGTATAAAAAGTCTTGTAGTCAAATAGACTAATTCACCTTTTTTCAAAATTGTTTTAACTATTCTAGCTTTTCTAGTTTCTTTGCTTTTCCATATACATTTTAGAATAATCTTTTCTACATCTACCAAAAAAAAAAAAAAAAAAGCTTGCTGAGGTTTTGGTTAAAGTGCATAGATTTTTTTTTTTTTTTTTTGAGTTGGGGTCTTACTCTGTTGCCCATAATGAGTGCAGTGGCATGATTGCAGCTCATCACAGCCTCGACTTCTTGGGCTCAGACGATCCTTCTACCTTAGCCTCCTGAGTAGCTGGCAGGCACTACAGGTGTGTATCACCATGCCTGGCTAATATTTTTTACTTTTTGGTAGAGACGAAGTCTCATTATTTTAGCTAGCCTGGTCCCCGGGCTCAAGTAGTCCTCCCGTCTTGGCCTCCCAGAGTGCTGGGATTATAGGCTTGAACCACCAACCCTGCCAAAGTTGAAAAGAATTAACATCTTTACTAGCTGTTTAAATACATGGAAGATAGATGTATCTCTCCATTTTTTTAGATGTTCAATTTCTTGCCTACGAATTCTATGCGTCTTTTGTTAGAATTATACCTAAATATTTCATTTTATTTTGAGCCATTGTAAATGATATTGTACTTTTAATTGCAGTGTTCATATGTTAATTATTAATATGTAAAATTACAACTGATTTTTGTATAATTATCTTGTGTCCTGTGACCTTGCTAAACTCATTTTGAGAGGTCTAAAAATTCTTTGGGTTTTCTACTTAGTCATGCCATCTAGAAGCAGGGACAGTTTTTCTTTTCTGAACTGTGTGTCTTTTATTTTCTTTTTTTACTTACTGCATTACCTAGAACATCTACCACTATGTTGAATAAGAGTGGTGAGAGGAGACATTTTCCCTGTGATCCTCATCTTAGAGAGAAAACAAAGTTGCTTGTTGATGCTGTTTATCAATTTGAGGATGCTCCTCTTGTTTCTTTTTTTCTGAGAATTTTATCATGAATGTTAATTTTTTTAATGCTTTTTCTGCATTAAATTACATAATTATGCAGTTTTTCTTTTCATTTTGCTTGCATTTTTCTGGTTTTGGTATCAGGTTAATACTGGCTTTATAAATGAATTTTTCTTTTATCTTCTGACTTTTTTGAAAGAGATTTGTAGAATAAGTCTTTCAAAGTTTGGTAGATTCTCCACTCAAACCATCTGAGCCTGGAGATTCTTTTTTGGAAGTTTTAAAATATTGAATTCAATTTCTTTAATAGTTACAGGACTACTCAAAATATTTATTGCATATTGAATGTGTTTTGGTAGTTTGTGTTTTTCAGGGAATTGATGGGCCCATTTTACTAAAGTTATCAAATTTATATGTCTAGAGTTGTTCATAATTTATTCCCTTATTATCCTTTTGATAACTGACTCTCATGGTACCCCCAGTTTCATTTCTGATATTAGTAATTTCTTTTGTCAGTATTGCTAGAGGCTTGTCAATCTTATTGTTCTTTTCAAAGCTCTTTGTTTCGTTGATTTTTCTGTTTTCTGTTTTAATAATTTCTGCTCTTTTTTTGAGTTGGAGTCTCACTCTGTTGCCCAGACTGGAGTGCAGTGGGCTCCGGCAATCCTTCCGCCTCAGCCTTCCAAGTAGCTGGAACTACAGTCGCGCGCTACCACGCCCAGCTGATTTTTTGATTTATTGTAGAGGTGAGGTCTCGCCAAGTTGCCCAGGCGGGTCTCGAACCC
>CAUYQG010117001.1:0-30814 GCA_963574415.1 Tarsius wallacei
CTGTACCAATACCAAGCTGTTTTGATGATTGTAGCTTTATAGTAGAGTTTGAAGTCTGGTAGTGTGATACCGCCTGCTTTGTTTTTTTTGCTGAGGATTGTTCTGGTTATTCTTGGTCGTTTGTGTTTCCATATGAATTCCTGTGTTGTTTTTTTTCTAGGTCTGAGAAGAATGTTGTTGGTAATTTGATGGGTATTGCGTTGAATCTGTAGATTGCCTTAGGTCGGACGGACATCTTCACAATGTTGGTTCTTCCAATCCATGAGCATGGGATATTTTTCCATTTGTTTGTATCCCCTTTGATTTCTTTGAGCAGTGTTTTGTAGTTTTCTTTGCAGAGTATCTACAATTTAAAAGAAAAAAAGGATCACAAGCCAAATGGTATCTTTAATTGCTCAAAGTTGCTAAAAGAACTGTAAGCATTTTGTGCAAGTGCCTTCAGTAAACCAAAGAAGTTACTGGTAATAACAATGCTTTCTTGTGTGTCTTGTATTAACCAGGTTCTGTTCTAGGAACTTTATAAACCCTTCTTAGGTTGCTGGCTAGTAGACATGTCAGTAAGGATTTTCTGGCAAAGGACAGAGCAGAGAGTAGCTATTCATAAGACGTTCCACTAATCCAAAGCACATGCTCCTCTGGTCTGTGGCTGCAGGCCATGGATGTTGAGAGAATACCTGTTTATTTTCCAAATGGGCAAGATATGGTCTGATGGAAAGAAGACCGGACTCAGCAAAGATCTGATTACAAGCTTCAGGTCTGCAGCTCCCAAAATGACCACTGTGGGTACATTTCTTAACCATTCTGAATCTCTTCGTTACATAAGGTATAGATAAAGACAGTTGCCACACTGAGTATGAAGCATGAAACAAGATAATGTATGGGAAAGCTAATGGTGCCAGGTACACAGCAGGAACACAATAAACAGTTTGCTGGATTACACATTCTAATGGCAGAAAAAGGACACATGGTCTGGGATGTTTATAGATGAGAGCCTAAGAGCCAGGGCTCCTGAATCCTAAGACAACACAGAAACTTCCCTGAAATGCTTCCTCCCATTTTCCCAGGAAATTCTGGATCTAAAGAACTTAGAAATTGTCCTCTTCTCACTCCTAGATATATTGATACACCTGTGGGCACTTTGTTCCAAGCAAACCCCTCGGCTGGAGCTGAGAAAACCAAAACACTTAACAGCAGCCTAAGCCACTCTGCAGGCATAGGGCTCCACGCCTCAATTAGAGTTTGGGCTGAGAAAACCAGGGCCCAAACCCCCACTCAGTACCAATCCTTTCTGCAGAAACAACCAGCCCCCCTAACTAGGAAAATCAATGGATTTTTCTCCCCTCCAATATCTAAATAGCTATTTGAATGTGTTCTGTAACAGGAGGAGCTGTTGAACAAAAGGTCAGGGCTGATTTGAAGTTGGTCTTTATATCAGCAATTGCTTTTAAAGACATAATTCTCCCAACTCTGAGCCCCTGAAGATAAAAAAAAAAATTATACAAATGTACAAATGACTTTATGACTTTGATTATACAACTTCTGAGGAAATATCTATATGAACTGCTAAGGAAGACTAAAGATATTGTGATAAAGAGGACTCTTTGAAATTCTGCTTTTTAAAAAAATCTATGTCATGAGATATGAATGTAGCCAAAGCCTTGATAAAAGTCGTGTCATCCTTTTGCCATAGAAGCTGCTAAGGCATGAAAGGGACCACAGGCCTGGAGATCTTTGCTGCCTTTAAAGTCTGGCTTATTAACATGCATTAGAGTCTTCCTGAAGATGGGTCTGGCCAAAGGTTATCAACAGAAACTTAATTTAATGAGCCCAGAACACGAGGAGAGGAGCCCTGCAAAGCCAACACTGAGAGGAATTTGGGGCAAGGGCATTTCATTTTCTGAAGAGGAGAAACAAAGATAAACTCATTAAAGTGGAAGGCACTACATTGTTGGTTTTTATCCTCAGAACACCACTCTCCCAGTATGGGGGCCCTGCTCACTATCACTTTGGAGACTAAAACGCCACTCCACCCAGAATAGAACCTGATGATTAAAAAAGCTTTTGAAAGAGAGAAGAGCTACAGGGAAGACAGGTTTACAGACTAACAGCAGCATTGAGATGTGATGGCTGACGCGGGCCCCGGGCTTCTCAGAGCGAGTCAGTGCTTTTTGACAGTTGGCTCACAATAGATTCAGGCCAGCTACTCCCATCATGGTTGTGTGGAGGCAAGTGAGAATTCTGGAATCCTGAGGACAGAGAAAGCTGCTCAAAGAAATGTTGCAAATGTTCCCCAATCGTGAGAATGAACTGTTCCAAGGCTAGAATGATGAGGACATCCTTTTGGGGTCAATGTTACAGGGATACAGATTGACACAGCTACAGGAGACAAGCAAATAATATAAATTAGTGAACTAGGCCAACAGTGAGATAACAGGGTATGCTAGGGTGACAGCATGGCCTTTTCCTAAGAGAACAGCATGTCCTCAGCTTGGATGGATGGTTGCCCCACAAGAAGGGTTATGTGTGGTCAGAACTGATTGTTCAAGTGAAGCAAAAAACTGAAATTTTAATATGACATCTCCTAATTTTAAAGTATTGGCAGCTAGGTTTTATGAGTATGAGTTTGTTTGTTTGTTTGTTTTTTCAGAACATTTTATAAGCCAAGCAAAACTTTTGTATGAGGTGGATATAACCTAACACTTGTCAATTTGGGGCATCTGGCTAGAACATCAGATGACATTGATGAGCATGTTCTTGTAGTAGTAGTCAGGGAAGAAAGTACCATTTAGAGGGCTGAACGCATTGTAGTATTTACATTTATTTCTGACAGAAAGTATTCTCCAACCAATGGTGTCAATAATGGCCAAGCATGTTGTATACAGCACACCTCCGGGGGCACCATTTATAACAAAGACTAAATAAATGTTACCTCTTGAAGTTGCAGAGTATGACCTGCACAACCATATTCAGCAACCCTGGTGGTGACATACACCCAGTTTTTCATTTCAACAGATTCCTCTTTGGAAGACAGTGTGGCAATTTCTAAAAGAACTGGAAATTGACCTTCCATATGACTCTGCAATTCCCCTATTGGGAATATACCCAGAGGAACTCAAGTCTTTCTATAAAAAAGATACCTGCACATGCATGTTTGTTGCAGCTCTATTCACAATAGCAAAAACATGGAACCAACCTTGCTGCCTATGGAAGCTGGACTGGATTAAAAAAATGTGGTACATATACACAACGGAATATTATGCAGTCATAAAGAAGGACAAACATATGGACTTCACAGCAACTTGGATGGATTTAGAGTCTATCATACTCAGCGATCTATCACAGAACAAAGAACAGAGTACCATATGTTCTCACTCATAAGTGGACCTTGAACAGTTATCATAACACTATAAGAAAGAGAATGAAAGTAGCGAGAAATTGCCAGGGAAGGGGAGATGGGATTGGCAGCTGAGGGAAACGGCCAGGGGAGAGAAGGGCACATCTCATTAGCAAGGGTAGCTGCATAGTGAATATTTGTATACCCAACCCTGAATTGTACATCACATCTCTAAAATAAAAAAATAAAATAAGTGACGGACAATGGCCTGTCAGGTGAAAAAAAAAAAAAAGTAAATGCAGGAAACACCCTTAGGGAAACTGGAATAGGCAACCAGTTCCTTTTCAAAACCCCAAATGCCCATGCCGTAAGAGATAAGATAGACAAGTGGGACCTCATCAAACTGAAAAGCTTCTGCAAAGCAAAAGAAACCATGAAGAGAGCAGGGAGACTGCCCACAGAATGGGAAAAAGTATTTGCCAACAGTATATCTGACAAAGGACTAACATCCAGGACCTACAAGGAACTCAAATGTGCCAAAAGGAAAAAAAAAAACAAAAAACAACCCCATTAAAAAGTGGGCAAAAGAAATGAATAAGGTATTTGTCAGAAGAAGACATGCAAGCAGTCAACAGATACATGAAAAAAAATGCTTGACCTCAGTAATTATCAAAGAAATGTAAGTTAAAACCACACTGAAATTAATCTTTTACAAATGGGAAGCAGGACAGTGATATGTGTTGAGCACTTCTAATTTTCCAGCAACTTTACATATATTCCTCATTTAATCTTCACACCAATATCATGACATGGATATACCAATAGTTCCATGAGACAATTAAAACTCAGAGAAATTAAATACCAGATATTCACCTAATTACTGGTAAACTCAGTCAATCCCAAGACTTTTTGTTCTTAATTCAAGCCCCTTCTTTTTGCTATTTTTTATGATTATAGTGCTTCTTTATCTCTTAACCATTTTTAGTATTCTTATTTCAAATATTATTAATTCTAGTTTTGTTATTCTCTTCATGGTGTCTACCAGTTCTCATGTTGGTTTACTTCATGTGCATCAGTAATTTTCGATCAGTTGAAATGTAGTTCATCTATGGTATCTCTCAATCTTTATTTACTTATTTAGGAAACCTCAGGATTGTGGAAATGTTACTTCAGAAATGTTTTTGGTTTATTTATTCAGGGAATTTCAAGATCTTCAACAATCCTGGAGCAATTCTTATGTTGCCTTTTTTTTTAATTTTATTTTATTATGTTATTGTGGGGTACAGTTAGGGGTTAGGCATACAAAAATATTTCGTTCAGGTACCCTTGTTGATAAGAGGTGTTTCCCCATCCTCAGATAGATACCCACCACCATTAATCCCATCCCCCTCAGCGTGTTGTTCTCAAATCATGCAGTACACGCACATTATCATGCAGAAGATGGACTTGGGATTTCTGTTTCTCTTTGGTGAGAAGGACAAGAAATACCCTGACTGCTTTTCAGAAGAGAGGGCAAAACAAGGAGTGTTGAAGTTCAAGGAGGCGTTTACCTTGTGAGGCTCTGAGGTTGTGTCGCCCAGCCTCGTGTGTCTTCACCAGCTGCAGTGCCTACGTCTCTGGCCCCTGCATGACCCGTTCGAATCCCATCTCTCAGCCCTTTTGGTATCAGCTTCCGTCTATCTCTTTTTCACAGGTTTTGTACTTGATTTCAAATAAATTTGGATGAATTTTCATGAGTTCAGCTACCCAATGTTTCGAAATCTAGAATTTCCAAATGTTTACAAAAGGGCATTTCCTCTTCTCCTCCACACCACATGACCCGAGGGGCACCACACACTCTTCTCTCATTTTTGCTTCTATTGTCTTAGGCATTGTTTCTCTCTACCCTTGCCTATTTTTTCTTAAAATTCTCATTCAAATATTTTCTAATCTTTTCACTCTTCCTTATTTGTTAAAATTTCTTTTATCCTCTCCCTTTCCTGGCGTACCTTTCTTTATATATCTCCAACATCTGCCAGGCCCACTTTTTTTCCCTTTTTATGTAACTTGTTATTCATTAATATTTGGTTATCTCTTGCTATGCAAGGAGGTAAATCACAGCTAGAATACTGTGCTATTTTTTTGTTTGATCCATTGGTTAGATTAGAACACTACAAAAAAATTGCATTAGAAATGGGACTTATGGGATCAAACTATACCGAAAAATTAATTGAGTTAATTAACTGTAACTTGGAATTTGAATGTACAGAAGTCTTTCAGGTAATTACCACTCCTATAGGATAGGTTCTATTATTTAGGGCACAGCAAAGTGTGAAGTTTAAACTGAAATCAGGTAATTTATTAAAAAAAAAAAAACTACTCCCCAACTGTTAAGTTCTAAAAAAATATATGACATTTCAGCTTTAAAAGTAAGATCTGTTAGACTGTGCCAAGGCAGATTTTAAAATGAAGATATTCTTTAAATGTGGTTAATTCTCTTTCTAATGTACCAAACTAGTTAAACTTTTTAGTAAAATATTTTTATTGGTGTAGGGGTGCTACTTCTATCATTTGGAAGTCACCTTTTATCAAGATCTCAGTTTGTACAACAGAAATAATGTTAGCTCACACTTACTCTGTACAGAGTACTATAGAATAGCCAGGGAGCATTCTAAGTGACTTACCTCCAATTATTCACTATTGCCTACAATAATCCCAGGTGATAGGTTTTGCTATTATTTCATTTTACGTATGTAAGTGCTACCTACAGGATGTGAATGAGATAAGAAGAACGGGGGGAAGGGAATATGGCAGATGGTATGAGTACCTGGATATTGGATTCTGGAGCTGATATTTTAAATTAGGCAAACTTGTTCTGATATATATATATATATAGAAAATTATGTATATGTATATATAGAGATTTTTTTTTAGTCGAAGTCTCACTCTGTTCTCTGTTGCCCAGCCTGGCGTGCAGTGGCACGCTCATGGTCCCTGCAGCCTCGGCCTGATGGGCTCAGGCGATCCTTCCACCTCAGTCTCCCAAGTAGCTCAGACTACAGGTGCATGCCACCATGTTCTGCTAATTTTTTAATTAATTGTAGAGACGATGTCTACCAAGTTGCTCAGGCTTGTCTCAAACCCCTGGGCTCAAGCAATCCTCTTGTCTCCACCTCCCAAAGTGCTGAGACTACAGGTGTGAGCCACCATGCCCACATGAAAAAGATCATATTTTAAAAACACTAAGCAACTGTATTATAAGAAGCGTGAAGTCCATGAATAACTAATATTAATCCAAGAAGGACAGAAAATATGTCCATACTATACATATAGAAATAAAATATATATGTTAGTATATAAGTGTGAAATGTGCAGACATTTTTTAGCTTTGTCAACTGAAATGTATGTACATTTCCCAGCCTGGAGGTAATGAAACCCAACAATGAACATATTCAGTACTTCAGTACCCCGATCTTCATTTATTTATTTGAGAGACCTTTAATAAATTATTTTTTAATGTAGATTCAAGGGTTACAAGTACATGTTTGTTACATGGACATATCATATAGTGGTGGGGATTAGGTCTCAGATGGCCCATTTCCCAGATAATGAACAGTATACCCAATAATCATTTCTGAGTTCTAATCCTCCTCCTTTCTTTCTCACTTATTGGTGTCTCCAGTATCTATTATTTTGTGGCCATTTAGCTTCCACATAGAAGTGAAAACATGTGGGGTTTGGTTTTCTTAGTTTACTTAGGATGATGTTCTCCAGCTCCATCCATGCTGTTACAAAGAACATGAGTTCTTCGTTTCTTTGTTTGTTTTATGGCTGTGTAGTATTCCATGATATATATACCCCATATTTGCTTTATCCAGTCAATCATTGATGGGAACTTAGGTTGTTTCCATGATTCTGTTATTGTGAAAATCAGTGCCACAGTGAAAATATGAGTACAGTTATCTTTTTCATAGAATGATTTATTTTCTTTTGGGTTTTGTCTTCAATTCTTAAAGTTACACCAACAAGAGAAATAAATGCTTCCTGAAGAAATGGCTGATTTCAGGGTGGTTTTATGACTCATCTATAGTACTATAAAGCTCATTTATTCTCTTTGCTTTACATTTTATGCTCTTTCACTCCATTCTGATTTCTTTTCATTATTTATTTAGAATGAAGAATTTAGGAGTATGTTAACATTTTAGAGATATGTTAAACAGCAACATGGTTCTAAATGTCAGAACTTTACAGTTATAGTCAGAGAAGTGTTACTCCCTACTCATGCCATCTGCCATGTTCTCTCCCCCCTTCTTCCCATCTCATTTCCACCCTATAAGTAGCCAATCTCAAGTTTCTGCTTTATCCTTCCTTAATTTCTGTTTACATAAATGAGAAGATTCATATATATTTTCCTAGGCCCTCACTTTTTTCAATAAAATGTAGAACACTATAAGTCTTTTTTTTTTTTTTACTTTGTTTCTTTTACATAACAAGATATTCTGGAAATCATTCCATGGTAGTTCAGAGTGTCTTTAAAGCTGCATAATATTCTATTATGCAGGTATATCATAGTTTATTCAATCATCCTCCCAAGTATGAGCATTTGAGTCTTGCAATGTTTGGCAACAAAGAGCACAGTAATTAACAATCTTGTCAACGTGTACTTTCATATTGTTAGATGTCTATCTTCAGGGTGATTTTCTCGAAGTCTAGAAGCTATGTCAATTTTTCTCATCTCCAGAATCAGTGAATGTTGCCTTGTTTGAGAAAAGATTCCTTGCAAATTAAATTAAGTTAATCATCTTGAATTATCTAGGTGGTCTCTAAATTCAAAGACAAATATCCTTAAACTCAAGTGTAGGCTGGAGACAGAAAGGAAAAGACAGAAAAAAAAATGGGCACTCAGATTGATTCCATAACTCTGCTATTGTGAATAGTGTTGCAATGAATATAAAAGTGACGATCTCTTCAACATACTAATTTCAAATCTTCTGGGTAAATAACCAGAAGCGAAACCCTAACTTTTAAAACTCCTTTGTATATTAGGGCTATTTTGATATTGTCTATGATAAATTCTGCAAATATTTTCTTACAGTTCATCAGATGTCTTTTGACCTTGCTTATAGTGTTTTCACAACACTTTTTTCTTATCTTTTTTTCTGCTCAAATTTATCAATTTTTTTTTAACACCTCTGGGATTTGATTCATAGTTAGAAAGTCTTTCCCTATATCAGGTTAAAGAAGAATTCACTCAATTAATTCTAGTTTTCTTCTAGTACTTATTTTCTTCTATTTGTATGGTTTTATTTTTACCAATGAATTCTAGTTTTCTTCTAATATTCCCCCCCCCCACACTTCTTGCATGCTTTTATTTTCACACTAGGTCTCTTTCATTTCGTTTACTCAGCATGCACTTGACTCATACAGTTTGGTCCATAGCTTTATTTTTATCATTTCTGAATCACTTGTTTTAGATATGTCTCTTCTATACGGTATATAATAAGGTTTTGCTTTTGTGAACTGAATAAAAAATCTTTTAATGGATAAAGCAATCTCATTCACATTTACTAATATAACTGAGAAGATTAGTTTCAACTCTATAATGTTTCATAATTGTATGCACTTAATTTTATTTGCAATATTTTCATTAAAATATGCATTTTTGCCTTTTAAAATTTATATATTTGGGTATATCAATTTGTATCTTTATTCTAGTGATTATCTTTTTAGCTACAGCTTTTTAAGTGTCCTTTTCTTTTTAACATTTTACTTTTTGATTTAGGTTTATTTTGTTTGTTTGTCATTGTTGTTATTGTTGTTTAGAGACTCTCTCTCTCTCTTTCTCTCCCCCCACCCCCACCCCAGGCTGGAGTGCAATGGCACGATCATAGCTCACCGCAGCTTTGCATGCCTGGGCTCAATCAATTCTCCCACCACATCCTTCCAAGTACCTAGTTCTACAGGAACATTCCACCATGCTTGACTTTGTTTTTGGGGAGATGGGGGTCTCATTATGTTGCCCAGACTGGTCTCAAACTCCTGGCTTCAAGCAATTCTGCCACCTTGGGATACCAAAATGGTGGGACTACAGGAGTGAGCAACTGCACCCAGCCTTGTTTTTATTTCCCAACTACTGTTTATACAAAAATCAGTGTGCTTATTCCACTTTTCTCTCTACTTTTTTATTCCATTTTAAGGGCATTATTTTAAGATTTTCACAACATACAATAATGTGCATTACTATTCCACCCTCATCCCCATCTGTGTTTTAGATCTAGAATTATTTAAATTTAAATGCTTACCATTAGTCTTTTTGCTGAAGCATTCCCAGTGATACATCATTGAGTAAAGATCATCCTCCAATTGATTCCTCAAAAAATATCCATACAAAATCCCTAAGTCCTTATATATTCAAATTGTTTCTATGTAGTGTTGATACTTGCAGGATATTTTGGGTAGACATAACCCTTAGCTTATGTGAATTTTCACTGAGATTTTTGAAAATGTGCTCAATTATTGTCTTGCTTTTTATGTTGTTGTTTAAGTCTGATGCAAATCAAATTCTTTTGACTCATAATTAATATTATATTTTTGTGTGGAGATCTTGAGGAAATTTTCTTTATCTTTGAAGTCTAATCAATTTACTAGAATATGTCTGATGTTGATCATTCTGTGTTAATTTTTTTCAGTCACCCTTTGGACCTCTCTAATATGTACATTCAGCTTGTATGTTATCAGAAAAGTTTTTGTAGATTATGGTTTTAAATATTGTTATATTTAGCTATTAACTCATTCAAGGACTCCAATTGTATAAATGCTATTCCTTCTTATTTTTCTTTTTTTACTTTTGTGCTAATTCCATTTTTATTTTCTTGGTTGTTTTCTTGTCTTTCTTGTTTTACCATTAATTGTATATTTTATTTTGTATCTTGTATTTTAGTCTTCATATTTAAGAAAATTTGTTTCTTTCCAGAGTTCAAAAACTTTATTTTTATTTCATCCTGCTATTTGTTCATTTGTGATCCTAGTTTTTAAATTTCTGATTCAGGTGGTTTTTCATAACCTTAATGCTTATTTGAGTATATTTTACTTTCAAATGTTTTCTTCTGTTGTGTGCATGTCTATGTGTGTTTATAAAGAGCAAGAACATAAAGGAATGATTTTCAGTTTTTGTGTTTTAAGGCTATGATTCTTTATAATATCTCGGTATAGATTTATTGAGTTTTTATGTTTTTGTTCGTGTGGCTTGGGTGAACAATAAGATACTGAATCCAGTGAAAACTTCTTATTTCAGTGTTTTAAAGTCTAGATTTTCAGTGAGTTTTACTTCTTCGTAGGGCAGGGCATTGACTAGTATGCTTCAGATGTTTCTTTTCTTGTATCTTCTTCCGTTTTCTTTGTTACTTCTTTTTCCTTTTGACATAAAATTTTCAAAAGCTTCTTCTTTCTTTTTACCTTTTACTGCCCTCAGAAGTGAAGCCTTTCAAAATCTCATGCATAATTTTAAGTTATAGTCTTGTGGTCCACATTCTTATCTGCCAGAATTTTTTTTTTAATCATTTTCACACTAAGAGTGAAATTGTTTATTCTGGCAATTGTTTTATCTCGACCTCAGGTTTGTTGCTCACTCCTTCTTCTCTTTGGCTCACAGTTTTCCACCACCGATCCTTAACCACACAAAGGTATGTAAAAAAGCAACTGTATGAGCAGTCACTTGCTGGAAATAGATGTTTTGTCTTTTGTCCCTTGCATTTATTTTTGAAGCTTGGCATCCTTTGACTCTAAATTATACAAGGGCACTGTTTTTGAATAGTTTTGTTTTTATTTTGTTATTTTATTTTGGGTTTCAATGCATTTATTGGGTATGTAGACCTAGGCAACTTTTATTGTCTTGAGCTACCCAGACTCAAAAATAAAAAAGTAAAGTCTAACTTGTTACCTGAAATATATCATCATGAGAAGGATGTCAAGAGAAAGTCACTATCATAAGCACAAACAAACAAAACTTATATTTGGAAATATAAGGTATATAATTATTGTTCAGTTATTAGCCTGAAATTGTAAATAATGGTACCCTGACCATAATGAGATATATATATATTTTTATAATGGACATGATTGTTGGCATCATAATGTCCTAGCAGAGCTTCCTAAATATGTGTTCTGTGTAATGTTGAGTACCCTATACTCAGAAGGGACCCATATTTGGTTTAAAGCTCTATTATTGCCATCTTGAAATTCTTAATTTTTGAAACATGGGCCCATCATTTTTATTTTGCACTTGGCCACCCAAATTATGCAACATGATCTGAGTACTACCGAAAGTACTAATATACTCTTGGTAGAATCTTCCATGTCTATCTGTTTCATCAACTCAAAGAAAATGGAAAACTTCTGTCATTCTTTACTCCTCATTCACGTATGTTTTTCCAGTAAAAGTTTATTGTTGAGTTATCAGTTCCAAGATTTCCTAGCTATTAATAAATCTTTTCCCTCTTCAGTTTTCTTAAGCATGGCCATACATCTGCAACTTAGTGAGTAAAAAAGCTCGATCTTGACTTGTTAACACATTGAGTTAAAATTGTATTTATTTTACATAAAACACCTCAAAAATCATTTCATTTCCCCTCTACTCACTTCACTCCTAAAATATTTACAATGCAGCTTTTCTTCCTTGAAACTTGGTTTTCAATGTTCAAAAAGATCTAATTGTCAAATTCAGCTCCCCTTTCCCAGATTTTCACATTCTTCTTGACAGTATCTTTATTGTTGACTATTTTACGACTTACATTTTTCTCCTCAACTTCCTTTTATGATATAACACTTATAATTTCTTCCTCTTACTTCCCTGATGTTTTCACACTTAGTTGAACTAAGAAGTTCTCAGGATTCAACAACAGAAATTTGAGAACATTACTCTAGATTTTTCCTATTGAAATGATTCAGATCAAGTAACTCCTAATATTCTGTGAGGTTTCAAATTCCTAGGAGAGAAGATTTCACTGAGGTATCTTATGCCTTGGATCAATAATTTTTGGCCCCGCACAAAACTAAAAATGGAGCCATGGCCCTTGAGTCTGTAAAAACCCAAGTTGGTGTCTCTTACAAGTATTCACTGTAAGTATCAGCTGCACTCCAACAATGAAATAAATATTTCTGGACTTTCATTCGATTCTGTGTGATAGAAAGAAAGTATTGAAAATCTAACCGGTAGATATCCAGAGAAGAGAAATTGAACTGGGGTAGAGCCTATAAAACCATATATTTGATAACAGTAATTTCAGGGAAAAGAAATACCATAACAATTTTGGAATATTTTATAGTTAATATGAGTTAGAAAAACATGGCCAATTTTTTTAGCTCCAGGGAACAAAAATAAATTTCACAATGTAAAATATGTGTGGTCATATTTCAGAAGCTCAAGGTAAGGTGAAACATTTTTTAAATTAAAAAGTTTTTCATTAATAATGTTTTGAGAATTTAAGCACCCAATAAATATTATTCCTAAACTCCAATTTTCCTCTCACTGGAGATGTTTGAACTGAATGTTAGCAATAATCTATGAGGAATATTCTACAGAAACATGCTGATATGCTTTGAAAATCCACAGTAAACATTGTTCAAGAATGTCGATATATAATGTTGACACTGGAATGGATCTCACATAATCTAGTCTACTTCTATAATTCCATAAATGAACAACTGAAACTCTATGAGGTCATGTGGGCACAGAGTTAGTGACAGTTACAGAGCAGAAACACTAACTAAGAATGCTCCACAAACCTCGAACATAGTACAGCATCTGTAATGAGCAGAGGAACATAATAGGTCACAAGCAGGAACACTGGTTAATCTTAGTCCTTAGTGTCAAAAGTTATTCTGACAGGCTCAAGCTATAAAGTTTGCCAAAGCACTCTGTTCTCATGTTGGGAAATACCGTAAGCTGGCATTTTTTTCTACCCAGGATAATAAAAATGTTTACATAATTTTTAAACATAGAAGTTATATAAGCCAATCCAACAAAAATGTAGAAAACAGAGGAATGAAAAGTCACTAAAATCCACTTTCATTTGAGTGGAATAAATTCACTCAAATACCATTTTAGCATTCTGGGTTATTTAATTTCTATACTTATACCTTATGTTTATGTTTTTACATGGCTTACATGTACATGTGCTCACACATACACACTTTTTATATATATTTTAAAAGCACACTTTTACTTTTACTTTTCTCCTACGTATGATTTCCTCCTCCTTTAAAGGAGTTTTCAAAGAACAATTTTAAGAAAATAAAATCTTAATGAAGTATTTATAAAGGAAGTCGTAGACTATAGTAGCGCCTTAAAAATACTATAACAATGCACAGGCATATCTAGCTCCTCATATTTATCTTGAGAAAGTTCTCTAGTCACTTGGAATTAAAGGCTGTGTCTTTCCTCCACACTCATTCTCATCTGTGAATGATTTAAAGCAAAACAGATTTGACTCTCGATTCCTACCAATATCTTGACTATGTATGAAAAGTTCTCTTCATAGGAAATAGTTCTGCCAAGAGTGATATCTATGGTGCATTACTTTTTCACCAAATAAATATAGCAAGTAAATGCAAAATATCCCATGTCAACATATGTGTGCATCCAAGACCCATGTAAGATATTTGTGCTTTTCTATTTGGGAAAAATTCCTTTCTTCCAGAGGTGAGTCTGTATTTTGCCAGATTATTTTTTAATTAATTTCTGGTGATAATTGAGCGAGAGAATTGAATCTTTTTCATCATGGAGAAAATGAACACATTTCCTATATGGCTATCAGAGTTTAGAACAACAGAAATAGAGAAATCAGGATATTTTTAGAAAGGAGAATACACTGAAGAATAGTTTTATTTTTAATAATGTTTCTGTGCAGATTTGAATTCTTAAAGCAACTGGGAATAAAAATATCTAATCATTTAATTTTTATTAAGCATTAATTATTAATAGATGTGTGACAATGATTAAATCACTTCTTTGGGTCTCAGTTTACTCATGCATCATGTGCAAAATAAATGATACAATTTCTAAGATTTCTTCTTGCTCTTTAAATCTAGTCTGTTACTCAATCAGTGATAGGAATTACAAATAATAATAATAAGATATACACTAAATATTTTGTTTTAACTTAAAATATATAAATGACCACTCATTCACCCACTTTTCGATGTAAGAACTTTTCTAAAAATATGTATCAACCGATTGAACCATAATATGTTATTTATGAATTCAAGTCTTTGTTTCTTTGAAGTAGAGTAAAAACTTTAAACACTTTATAAAAGATCTATGAGTGCAAAATTCTTCAATTTATTTTTCCAATTGTTATCTTACTTATACACAAAATTATGAATTTTTGATATTATCTTTGTAATATGGAATTATATTTCATAATTTCAATATTATTTACAATTTTTATAAGCAAGTATAATAACAAATTCAACCAAGTCTTCTAAACATATGAGTCCTTGGTGGGATCAAAAGTGCACAGACAGGACCAGAGAGTCACCTACAAGTAATGAATACACACTGTGCCTATGGTAGCAGTTAGTATCGGCAGAGGAACTCTGAGTACCTGCTATTCCAGCAGGTGTGGTCAGTAGAGATTGGGTAAGAGAGTGTCTGTATTTGGGGAGAGATAACGCATTGACAAATAAACCAGTATGTAAAAAATATGGTAGAAATCACTATGGAACCATGTAAGGAATATCTATATATTTTTAACACAATGTCTAATAACAGAGTTGATAGTATAAATAATGAGCTCAGAAAGAACTTTCAGAGAGTGTTGTGCAATAGCACTCTAATATTTCCTTCCATGTGGCAGTACATAAAATCAGTAAAACACTCCTGTCCATTCTCTGTGTCTTTTACTGCTCCCTCCCAGGGGAATAAAATGCCTTTTTTTCCACTGGAAAATTTGAACTCAACGTTTTCTTCCTCCCTTTGGGGAATGAGCTGGCTGTCTGGAGTGCATCTGCTTAAGACTCCCCCAGGATCTGGAGGGATCTTGCTCCAGTCCAGAGCTGCCTATGGCTTGGGACTTGATATTAAGAAGCATATTTGTCTGCAGATATAGATCACATTCTTCCATTCATCCTTTCTCAGTAATGAAGGTGATATTTGGCCTCCCATTTGCTTGTTTATTTTCCATCGTTTGGTCTGATTCAGAACCTGAGTGAAGAAAAGTGTTCCCAGAAGTGGTTCCTTCAAAGACTCTAGAAAGAAGGTCAAAGAAGGCTTTATGAAGACTGTGGGACTTCAGGGGTATGGGATGTAGAAAATGAAGAGTCCCTAGTATTCACTACTGACTTGTTTCACTGTATTGCCTTTTAATAGGTCTATCATTCCCAGCTCTTTGCTGAGACCTCTTTCTACTCTATTACCATAGTAGTCTTTCATTCATACACACACACACACACACACACACACACACACACACACGCCTATGGCTATATATCTCAATTAGTTCCTCAGCATAGCATTCTGGAATCTTTATGATTAAGGTGACTGTATATTCTGCTTTGTTCAGGACAGTGATTCTAGGTGTTCCAGTGTCCAAAAATTATATTGTCACCAGATTTAAGATCTACCTCTTAGCTACCTTTTTCAGTTTCATCTCTTGCTATCCTCCAAAACTGACATGTTTATCTCTATCCAATATAATCCACTCAGTTATTTAAAACAATGCTTATTGTCGTCCCTGGCCCTTTGTCAAAGCTACTCCTTTTATATGGAATGTATTTCCTTCTTCCTCTCGTCTGGTAAAATCCTCCTCCTTCTTCATGGTCCAGATCCAAGATCACTGCTTTGTCAGGTTTTTCATGACCCCTGCTCTGCCCCTCCAAATTTGTACTTACTCTATGTTTGCCATGGGAACAAAATGGACTTTGAGGCTGTAATGCACTGGCATATTTTGATCAATGTATTCAATTTAATTTTTGCTAACTCAGAGTATGCATAATGTGAAGAGCGTCTATTGAGTGAACACTGAGCTTAGAGTCCTTCAGTACGGTTCAGAGCTGGGTACAAGATGCTCTTTGGAAGAGTTTAAATAGAGTTGAATGCAAAGCGGGTGACAGAAAACAAGCCCAGGTTAAGCATGACGTGTGAGAGCTCTCCATGCTGAGTATGTAGTGGTACTTGTTTAGATGGGCTGTACACAGTCCAATTCCAACAGAGGCTTGTGCTAGGGAACAGTAGATCCTTTTATAGACATTGTGAGACATTGTTATGCTGTGGTAGTGATTGCACTGTAATTGTTGCTAACCTGTTTAGTGTTCATTTGAGTCTTTTAATCAGTTCAAGTATGCTGTCAAAACTTATAGTATTTCTAACTTTGCTGTGATGACCAAAAAAAAGCTACTGGTAAGTTTAGTGAGAGCACAGGCTTTTTGAACAGAAGATGACCTAAGGATACATTCTCCCACACCATAGGTGTGGCCTTAGACAAATTACTTAAACTCTCTAAGCTAAGTATTTCATCATTAAAAGGGAGACAAAATACTTACCCATAAGGAAAGTTGTATAGATTACATAAGATCATGCTTATAAAGGGTATATAGGGGAAGAGTTCAATAAATGTTGGTCACCTTTGCCTAGAAAATAGCTACATACTCTGGTAAATTGTATGGTGATGCCACAGGAACTAATAAACTGGTGTCGTTTTTTTGTCTGTAGGGAGAAGTACGCAGAAAGAAATGATAAAATCTGGAATTCCAGTCTTCTCTAAACAGCTTTGCACTGTTTATGGACTCTCAGCCACTTCTCCCAGTTCTCATGATTTGGCTCAAGCAAGTAGGGCACTGAGGAACTGACATAGGAGCCAAGTCTCTTGTTGGTGTGCTTTCTTGGGGATAGTTTTCAAACTTAATTGTCTTTCCGTGATTGTTTTTCTCTATGCCTTTCTGCCTGTCTTTTTTTTTTTAAGACTCCAAGTGTTTACCTGGCAAGAACTCTTTCCACAACAACATTGCCAATCAAGGCTTCTATACCTTCTGATTCACAATGAGAGGGAGACGAATCTCCTCTCTTCTCCCCTCACTGTTCCTAAACCAAATACACAACATTTTAAAGGTTTTATTTTAACACTATTGCTATTAGTGAAGCCAAAAAAGAATAAAGAACTTCATTCTAATGTCCTCTTCCTCTTTGTCGTACCCTATGAAAGAAAATAAAAATTAAAAATAATACCCTTCTATAAAGGCTAAAGGATTTGGGGATACAAATGATAGAAATAAATCCCATTCACTTTAGAGAGGAAAATCATTCTGATGATTTCTTCCCTGCTAGTGCTGGGAGCCAGAGGCTTGCAGGTTCTCTGAATAGAGGATGGAGGTAAAGATGTGAAGATAAAAGCTGTACAGACTAGAAGTCAGAGCTGAAGGTTCTTAGAAGTTCAACCTTGGTGCTGTTTATCTTTCTATTCCACTGCTCTGTCAGATCAACATAATTTTGCCAAACAAGTCATACTTTGGTTTCTTCATTATAGGGATAATTATATTATAAACTCCACAGGGTTGTTGTGAAAATTAAACATACCAATAAATGAAAAACACTGCAGCCAAGTCATTGCACATGTAAGAACTCAATAGTCTCACTCCGTCGCCAAGACTGGTGTGCAGTGGCACACTCATGGTCACCACAGCCTCGACCTGCTTGACTCTGGCGATCCTTCCACCTCAGCCTTCCAAGTAGCTGGAACTACAGGCACGCACTACCATCCCCAGCTAATTTTTGATTTATTGTAGAGACAAGGTCTCACCAAGTTGCCCGGGTGGGTCTCGAACCGACGGGCTCAGGCAATCCACTTGCCTCAGCCTCCCAAAGTGCTTGGATTAAAGGCTGAGCCACTAAGCCTGACCAGTATCATTATTTTCATTTCATCATGGACCCTATCTGAGAGATACTAAGCAGGATGAAAAAAATGAATGGAATTTGTGAAGTCAGTGAGATGGGATGGAGATAAGACAATGTATCCTGTACTAAGAGGAGAGATTGTAGATGACTGAAGAAAAAGAGAAAAATGCAAAAACATTCTACAAGAAGGAAACAGATCTCACATCCATGAATATAGGAGTATATATGTTCAGTGTTTGATTCTAGCTGGGGGTGGGGGGCAAAAGCTTATTGGCTGCAATGTGGAGACAGGGCAAAAAAAAGGATTGGAACAGGGTGGAAGTGGAATCAGAAGTAGGAAGGTAAGGTAGTGTAGAGTACAGATCACAGCTCACGGAGGATGATCCTGAAAAAAGGCATGGATAATTCCAAGCCAAGCACCTAAGACTGAAGAAGAGAAGGGTGTAAAAGAAAATGACTCTTTCCTAACAAGACTGTTTCAACATCAGTGCAAAGCAGAAGCAGTCAGATTCAGGTTATCCCAGAAGATACCTCATATGATTAAGGGACATCAGGAATGGACAGGATTTCAGGGCTTAGTTCATGGAAAATGAATCAAACTAAAAACAAGAGAGAAGCATAACCTCAGTAAAACACAATGGGATATTACGCAGTCACAAAGAAAGTCAAAATTATGAATTTCGCAGCAACTTGGATGGTCACAGAGTCTATAATACTGAGTGATCTATTGCAGAAACAAGGAACCGAGTATCACATGTTCTCACTCATAAGCGGACCTTGAACAACTATCATAATACTATAAGAGAGGGATTGGCAGTAGTGGGAAATTACCAGGAGAGGGGGTGGTGGGATTGGCAGTAGTGGGAAACTGACAGGGGAGGGGGCCACACCTCATCAACAAGGGTACCTGCATAATGAACATTTGTATACCTAACCCTGAATTGTACCCCACATCTGCAAAAATTAAAAATTAAAAAACAAATAGGATGTGAGTGCATAAAAGGAAGGGAATCAAGTAACCAGCCTAACCTCCCAGGGAGGATATTTTTAGACAGACCATTGCCACTCAATCAGATAGTGAAAAGTTTCCAGGTACATCTTATGACTAATTAATTAACTGGTTCATTGTCAATTTAAAAAATGAGCAGTGCGTCTTCCATACAGTTGGTCATTTGACCAGCTTGGTTGGCGCTAAGATAGCACAAGCCCTAGATATACTGAAGCATTTATGTTCATGTGAACCCACTTACTATGATGATTTTCTCAATATAAATGCTGAATCAATGCTAAGTATACCTAAGCCAGAGTATGTCTGCATCTTAATCATATATGTTGATCCAATATAGAATAGTGATTGATGGGAGGATTTCTGGTACATTGGCAGGACTAAAGATGGTACTATTTCACAGCCAACCAGACTTTCACATCTTTTCAAATCTCACTGAAAGCTGTATATGCCTAGGACTAGATCTTAACACAGTTTGTTTTTTTTTTTTTTAGAAGATTCTGGGAGTTTCCATGGATTCCACAAAAAAAGTAATATAAATATTGTAGTTCACATTCCCTGGGGAAGGAAAGTCAACTCACATTTGTGGAGGAAGGAGTCTGAAAAAGTCACCAAAATTCTGTTATAGGATTGTATAAGCTCCTAAAATTTTGTAATTTGAGGGCTGGGGGGATATACGGAAATTTTTATTTGCTAAAATGAGGGTAAAAGAAACAGGGTACAAAACTGTAGATGCTTATACAGGAATAAAAAATACGTACAATTTGGCTTACAACATATTTAGAAGAACTTTAAAGTTGTAGGAAGTTTAGAAAATGAAGTTCAGAGTTACCTGACAATGAGGGACTAAGCTCTACTTTACCCATCATCCTAATGCAGTTGTCGATATCTTTTCAAGTAACCTCAATTTCTCTGAACCCTTCTGGATTTAACTCAGATTTCTAATGCCATTTAAACTTTTTACACAGTGGTTTAATAACACAGAGTCTTCAGCTCAAAAAAATTAGGAACAGATGGTGAGAATGGACTCACTCCCATTCCTGATGTGCACTTTATTATACTACTTTCAAAGAGTGACTTAAAGCACATTCCAAAAACGTACAGTAGGTGTGTAAATTGCATCTCTTGAGAAATGACTATTATGTGCTGTATTCTTTTAACTGTTGCTACTCCTAGCTCTGTTAAAGCATGCAATGAGACAACTTTAGATGGAAAACAAAGGAAATGAATATCTAATGATCAAATGTAGACCACAACAAATATTTTATAATCTATACATGAATTTCAATATTTACTCTCTTTTAAAAATAAAATTTGATATTTAAAATGTACTTTTACAGCACTCAACCATAAACGGGATACTTTTTAACGTTCCTGAATTTTAAAAATTATGGAATGGTAAGATAAAAATAACATAGCTTGAGCATCTCTAATCTGAAAATCCAGAATTCAGAATCCTGAAAAATCAAAACTTTTTGAGATCCAACATGATGCCACAGTGAAAAATTCCATATCTTATCTCATGTAACAGGTGCACAAAATTATTAAAATATTGTATAAAATTACCTTTAAGATATGCATACATGGTTTATATAAAACATGAATTAATTTTGTCTTTAGCTATCCCCAGGATATCTCAGTATGAATATGCAAATATTGCAAAATCAGAAAAAAATTTTAAAAAATCTAAAACTCAAAACCCTTCTGGTTCCAAGCACATAGGATAAGGAATATTTAACCTATAATAGGGATAGCTAATATTAAGTGAGTGGCTGTGATCTGCCAGGCACTATTTTAAGTGGTATGTCTTTTTAAATCTCATTTTTTGCTCAAGATATCCCCAACTTCAGGAAATACATTTTAAGTATAGATTTATCCCCAGTTCATAAGCAAGAAAACTGAAACACAAATAAATTATTTACCTAAGTTCCTGAAATTTATAAACACCATACTCTGTTAGATGGCAATTAATAATAACAGCAGCAGAATAGGACATGTTTAAATGTACATTTACAAAATAAAAGAAACAAGTGAATTTTCTAATATACTTATTACTGGATTACCATATACTCTGTGTCTACCAGAAATATACAAAAGGGGACCTTCAAAACACTCAGAATTTATTTATAAAAAAATGTCGATTTGTTCTTACATATTTAAACTTCAATCACCTTTAAAGTACTCTCCATTTGATACAGTACACCTATAGAGACACATTTCCCACTGCTAAAAGCAGTTTTTGAACTTTTCAATTTTGATGCCTTTTAGTGCTTCTGCCATTTTTGGTTTCACCTCTTTCACATTGGCAAATGTTTCCTTTTGAGTTCTTTTTCCACCTAGGGAAACAAACAAACAAAAAAGTTGCTTGGTACAAGATGGAGTGAATAAGGAGGCAGGCACCAGGTTCATGGTGTTTTTGGTCAAAAACTGCTGAACACTCAGTGCGGTGTACACAAGTATGCTCATAAATCACCCATCATGAAACGGACAAAAGTGTTGAAAGAAGCTCCAAAAAAAAAAAAAAAAAAAATTCACTGAAACTGAACGTAGCCTCTCACAACAATGCAAGCTGGTGCACTAATGCCTAGAACATTTACGTCCCAGTGGAAGCTCTACTGCAAGGAATCTGCCCTACAAAAGGTAATTCCAGGATTTTAGGGGGTTCCCCTTCATAGATAGGCATAAGCAAATTTTCTCTAAGTATATCATTGGCTCAATGGACTCTCACTATATTCCAATAAAATCACCAGAAAACTGTGTTTAAAATTTGATGTTCTGCCTCTTCTGTCATAGCTATTATACCTTTTATAGAACAATAAACAGAGTACAGAGGTTGGGGATGGCTGATGCATCTTTATAGCAATAATATCTTACCATGAGAACTTTCCTTGGTAGGGGAGGGGAAGATAGGTATATATGCAAAAACAATAATCTAGGTCTGATTCTGTACTGAAATTCCCCATAGACACTGCTAAAGTGCCTTGAAGGAGTATACATTCATATTCCTGAGTCACACCTCCTGTTGGAGAGATTTGCAAAATAACATCTTGTCTCTGAACAGTAAATATTTTCTTAATTTCACTTCCAAAATATTATGCTTGCTTGAGAAACATAAGATGGATAATGAAGCAAGAGATCCTTATCTTCATTTTTTCAAGTAACCAAGGGTTGCTTTGCACTTCCTCCAGATTTAAATTTTAGGAAGACTGCACTAATTTGGCCTCAGAATTAGTTCTTGTCAAGTTTGTATGCTGCATAAAGCAGTGGTTCTCAAATGTTAGTATACATCATAATACCTGAATGCTAGTTAAATAGCTTACTGCGGACCCCTCCCCAGAGTTTCTGATTCAGTAGACCTCAAACAGGGCTGAAGAGTTTTCAGTTCTAACAAGTTTGCTGATGATCCTGATACAACTAGTTGTGAGACTACACTTTGAGAACTGCAGTTAAGTGTGTGCACGTGAGTCTTAATACCAAGCATCAACCTTTTAAATTTTGCATATAATTTCTAGTGTCTTTTTGATCTCTTAGAAATAATTGATCATATCTAATATTTACTAGTTGGTTGTTATATGTATATATATACATATACACACATGGACATTTTACATGTTTCATTTTTTTTTTTAAGGATGGTTGCCCTATACCTGCTTCTCTCCTGGGCCCTGGTCTCCTAAATTATTTTAAAAATGGAAATGCAAATTTTTTGTGGATATGAATTTACATATGTGAATCACCTATGTACATTACCACCAATTGTAGGTGGTAGTTTTGCTCAAATAGATGGATTTTTTTTTAGTCAAGAAAATGGTAATGCTTCAAGTTTATCTTTTTCCTAAAGAAATAATATTGTAAAGAATTCTGCATCTTTAAGCATGTATACAGACTATATAAATAACTGAGACATTGTTCTACATGAGTTCCATTATTTTCTCTTTTATAAATTTTCATTTTTTGTAATGGTCTTACAGCATTGTCAATAAAGATTTTCATAGCATAATTTCTCTTGGGTTTTGAGAGAAACTTTTCGGTAATACTTAATATGCCTTCCCTTCTCAAGGAAGGTTACCCCTCAAACTTAACCTTGGAATTAAATATATTTATTGACTACTAATGTAAAAAAAATCCTTTAAAGCTGATAAGAAATTATATTCCTTAAATACTTAATTAAATTTTAATTTACAGTGACTCACATTTATAGCTTAATATGGAACTCATTTTATGGGCTGTTGACATGCTATTGTTAATAAAACAAGTAAGATAGTCTCTTTGGTCTTGTAACTCTAAACACATCAAGGAACAGTATTTAACAAAATGCTTACAAACTTGAAAAAAAAAAAAAAAAACGCTTAACATCTGTTTGTAAAGTAATTTTGCAGCCACTATGAATAAAACCATATTACTATCAGGAGACACAAAAGAAGACCAGAAGAGTTGTATTTTCTCAACTTGTTTGTATTGTGAAGCACAGTTAAACAAATAGTGTCTCCCTTTCATGGTTCAGAACCACAGCCAATAATACAGCTAAGACTGAAACTATTTGAAAGGGAGCTGTGACTTGTTGGGATCTGGCTGAATGACATCTCTTAGTGGAAAGCAAAACTGTTCTTGCTTTAGCACAAATACTTTACAAGGCAAGGAACTTTGAGAGAGGGATGACAGCAGAAACTACTAGAAGATTAATGAGGATCCCCACTACTTGTTCTTTTATGGATTGCCAGGAACTATTTTATCAACCGTATTTACCAGGCAAGTGAATCTACTACAAAAAGAAAAAAAAGTGTGTGTGTGTGTGTGTGTGTGTGTGTGTGTGTGTGTGTGTAATCTTTCTCATCATATATATAAAATCATATGTATATGACAAGGTTTTCTAAGCCTGCTCCTTTAAGGTAAAAGATCCTAGACAAAAGATTAACAGCATTTTGTTACAATAAAAGACTCCAGAGGAAAAAAAGACACTAAACGGAAAAACTAAGAAAACTTTCGTTGTGCATGCCAATTAGCCATTTTGCTCTTCGATGCCAACAAGCTTCTTTTTCCCCCTCACGAGCATAAAGAAAGTAATGTAGGATGAAAGTGAAATATGTTATATTAACAAAGCATTAATGTACATATTAAATAACTTTAAGTGTGCTTTACCTATATAATACGTAGTCCTTCACCAATAAGGTATAAACGTACAAGTTCATTGCATAAAGCTAATAAGAAAAAAATTAGTATTATGATTTCTCAACATTTCAAATTGCAACAAATTTAATGTCAAGCTGAAATACTACTCAAATAAAACTTATGCTTTGTTTTTTACATATACAGATGTGGACAGGTTTTAATCTGTTAATGGATTAATGCGACAAAATAAGCTTAAAATTCAGATTCCAAATAAAAATGTCAGGATGATCCATGTAATTCTGTTTGATTTGAAATAATCACATCTCTAGCAGAGAGGGCCTTTTTCTGTAGCCTCTTCTGTTTCCCAACAGGGGCAGCCTACATGCTACTAATAGAAAATATGCAAGTTACCTCAACAGGACATATGATGACACACTGCTAAGGACCGGTGCTCTGGTCCACGGACAGGGACAGTTACGGCAAAGTTGAACAACTTTTGAAATAGGTATCATATTGCTTCCAACTATTTGGATTGCTTTACCACACCCCTAAACAAAATGGTCCCCCAAACACAGATTTGTATTGACTCGGCATAATTCACTTAAGGAAAGAAACCAAGTGAGAGTAATGGAGTCAGAGGAAATGAAACAGGAATTGTAAGGAGCACCTCCAAAACTCATGGCGCAAATCCATGAGTAAAGACACCCATGGTAAAGATTATCAAGTAAGAGGAATGTAGCACATTGTTATAAGAAGACAATTACACACATCAACTTTATGAACTTTAGAGAAAAATTAAATACTTAGACTTGAATAATATAAGGGTTTGATAGTCTCAAAATTTATTTTATTTCAAAAATACTATTGCTTGCAATGTCACATTGTGTCAATTTGGCTCTTGTTCAACCAAACTCTAAGACTATTCCATTTGGTGAATGAAGAGCATTATTGACTAGATTAATGAAAAGTATAAACCAGCATAGCTGTCCTCTCCCTTTTTTGAACCAATCCATCTTTAAAACATGTAAGAAATAAAGTGCTTAGGCTTTAAAGGCTTCCCTGTGAAGCAGCAGGCAAAACTCAAAAGTAATTTTATTTACTGAAAAGAGTTGAAAATAAAATATATCTTTAAAAATAAGAATAAAGATAAGTTTATTTATAGATTACAGTCATTTAGGGATATTTTAATACTGATTTGGTCTTCTATGTAATAATATATAATATTTATGTATATAATACACACAATAATACGTACATGACATTTTAGCAAAAAAAGATTCAACCCAAAGAGCATATTCTATCTCATCAAATTTATAATAAAACAATTCAATGTTATAAAAACTATAAAAAAATAAGTCCATGAACTCACCATCTAGATTGAACAATTATCAGTTTGCTATATTTGTTTCAACTATCATTCCTTTTTTCTTTCTCTCTCCCTTTTTTCCTTGCTCCTTTCCTTCCTTCATTCCTTTCCCTCTTCTATTTTTTTTATTAATTAAACATAATAATTACACCTCACATCTATTTGTAGCATTTGTTTATTCATTCCCTTATCCCCACCCCCATAGCGAGACCCTAACCAGAAGTTGATGTGTATTAGTCCTGCCCTTGTTTCAATTATTTCTTACACATGAATGTATTCACAAACCATATACAGCATTGTTCCATATTTTCAAATACTTCATATCAATGACACTATATTTTTTGTATAATTCTGCAATTTATTATTTTTGCTAAATATCATATTTTGGAAGTTTAGTCACTTTAATATAGAGAGATGCCACTCATATTTTTACTCTGCATAATATTTTATTATACAAATTTAATATCATTTATTGCTCTATTTTTCCTGTTGATTAATGCTTCAGTTGCTTTTGCTTGTTCTGTTTTATTTTTGTAAATTATACCTTGTTGATAAAAAAATTTGTGCTTATTTTTTGAAATATTTTCAGGAAATCAGCACAAATGTCAGGTTTCTTTCTCTCCTGTCTTTTCTTCCTTCTTTCTTCTGCCTTCTCTCCTCTTTTCCCCTCCTCCTACTTCTCCTCCTCTTTCCTTTTTTCTCTCTCTCTTTCTTACATTCTCTCAACTGAAATTGACTTATCTCATATATTCTGATGCTTAAAACTTTTATATTCAGAACAAATGTATTCCTCAATAAATTAACAATTTGATAAAGAATCTGGAAACATGCCATACGAAGGAATGGTGAAGGTCTCAGAGAAGATTATAAGGACAACTCCTATGTGTACAGAACTTCTATTTGCAGAGTTGTGTGGAATTTTTTTGCTGTTGGTATCCATTATTTTATTGATTCTTGGGAATAGCATATGATAGGTGTTATCTCTCTCCTACAGAAGAGAAAATTGGTGTTCAATCGGCTATGCCACTTGCTTAACGTCATAGACCCAATTAAAGAAAAATGAAGCCATGCTTAGAACCCAAATACTTCCAACTTGAACTTGCTTCTTACTTACTATATTGTACCATTTTCTGAGATTGCTGTGAGAATCATCAAAAAATGAGTGGCTTAAAACAAGAGAAAAGTATTTACTTGCAGTTCTGGAGGCCAAGAGTCTAAAATCAAGGTGTTACACTCCTTCAGTAGGCTCTAAGAAAGAATCCTCCCTTGTTTATTCCAACTTCTGGTAGCTCTAGGAATTCTTTGGCTTGCAGCTGCATAATTCTAATCTCTTCCTTTGCCTTTACAAGGTCTTCTTCTCTTTTCTGTTTGTGTCTCTCTGTGCATCTCTTAAAAGGGCATTTGTTGAATAATCCAAGATTATTTCATCTTGAATGTTAGTTTAATAACATCTGCAAAGACCATTTTTCCAAATCAGGTTGCATTCACATGTTCCTAGGATTAGAAAGTGGACACATATTTTGAAGGTCACCATTCAACCTACTATAGTCACTCACACAAGACACTAATTGAGTATTTGAGGGACAATGTATGGAAGATGGAATACTAAGTAGAGATTGAAAGGAAAAATATACAGTTTTTTAATTTTCTTAATTACTTCAGCAAATGTTTATTGCACACCTGCAATATGCCAAGAACTCTGTTAGTATAGGAAATACTGTGATGGAAAACACACACACACACACACACACACACACACACACACACACACACAAAACAAAAACAAAAGCAAAACAAAATAGTGCCCTGGTCTTCCCATATGAAGCTTCTTGATTAGTAATAAGTATAGAAATTAAATGCATTATCTACTAATTAAAATTGTGATCTGGGCTGTGACAAAGCCCATTCTGCTAAATTCTGCCATCTAGTAATTGAGTGAATCAACTAAAGATTGAAAAATTTGTATTCCAACTTCCTCATTTTTCCTTCTTCTTGGTCCCTCTTACTTGTTAAAAATTCCATAGAACAAATTTCCAAACAGGTAGATAAAAAGATAAATGCCTTCTATGGTCACTTCTAACATTACATTCTGTAACCCACACATACATTTGAATGTTTATAAATTAGCTCTATTTTTGGTAGATTATTTTCTCAGAAGCCATATTAATTACTATGGTATATAATTGGTGTGAAATGCAAAACTGGAGAAAGTTCCGGAAACTTGAAAATGTTCTGACAGTTAGTTTGTGGAAATGGTAGCTTTGGTGGCTTTATCAGAGCACAGAAGTTACATCGTGCCAAAAAACTCAATCGGTTTTATTTGGTATTTTCATGTTCTTGTTAAATAGGGGGTAGGAAGGCAACCAAAAATGACAATAATATTTAGAAGTCAGCAGGTTTCAGTGGAAAGAACATAAAGTTCAGATTCTGACATACGTAAATTTAGAACTTCAAGATTTATCCGCATGTAAGTTCTCTAAGAGACAGTTTCTCTTTCTGTAAAACTTTGAAGACTAATGAGCATTTCACAGTTTGTTGTGATAATTTTCCAAATTATATCTAAAGATCTTAGTATATATATAATAGTTGCTCGCAAATGTTAACCATCTGTCCAATGTTTAATTGTTCTAACTTAACAGTGTCTCCATTAGGAAGAATAACCCATATTCCAGAAAAATCTATTCAAATACTTAGCATCTCTATTTGGGTGCCCCAAATTAACAATTTCAAATCAGAAATCTTGACGCAACACCAACCCCAAATCTATCCCATCCTTAGACTGGTTCTCCTTTTAGATGTCCTCACCAACACTCAGTTATACCTAGATGAACACACCACAAATGAAAAACACAAAATTGATTCATCTCTTTTGTCACATCCCACATCTAACTCAGCTGAAAGATCTAGTGGCTATACATCTCACATATCTCAAATATGACCATATTCAATGAACACTGATCAACTTGATTACTACCATCTTTTTTCACCTAGGATTCTATAACCACCTCCTAACCCATTTCCCAGTTTCCATTATTGGATGTCTCCTAACTCCTTTTCCACATGCTAGTTAGGGCAAATTTTCAAAAGTGTAAATCAAGTCATGTCACTCTTCACGCCTCCAATTAAATCTTTCTCATGACTTCTCATTGTAAGTAGAATAAAATCTAAACTCAATGTCTCAGCCTACAATATATTGCTTGATTTGTATCTGCCTACTTTTCTAAGTATTTACTACACTCCAACCAAACAGACTTTCTTTGCCAAGTTCATTCTTTCATCAAGGCCTTTCCATATTCTACTTAAGTTCTACATGCTTGCCCTAGTTCTCCAGAAGTCTGGTGTTTCATAAGAATTCAGGTATCAAATCAAATGACCCTTTCTGAGAGAGACCTGCCATTTGAGAGACTTGCCATTTGAGAGACCTCAAATGACCCTTTCTGAGAGAGACCCTTTCTACCCCACCCACTTCTGATTCTATATTTCAGTGTTATTATGACAGAACTTATTATCATATGAAAGAGTCTTATTTAGTATTTGGGTGTCTGTTTATATCTGCTCTCTCTATTTGAAAGTAATCTCCATAAGGAAAGCTTTTTTTTTTTTTTAACTTCCCACTTCACCTGATACCTATTGCCAGGCATTCAATGAATGCCATTAAGTACTTCAAAATAGCAGATGATAGAAAAAAAAAAAAAGAAACAACAAAGGCATAGGAATATTGTGGAAAGATGTTCAAATGTTCATAAGCATATTTAAGTGTTCCGATTGAAATGGAGAAAGTAATGAGATAATTACTTTAAAATTCTAAAACAACAGAAGAAATCTTAGTGTTTTAAGTATTGATTTAATATCCTTATTTTCCTTTCTAAATTCTTTTTAGCTACACATTGAGAAATTGTACAGAATATAATTACTACTAATAAAGGTATAATATTAAGCAATAATAACGCAATTGCTATAATTTGGCTTGTAAAAGAAGAAATATAAACAAAGCAATGTTCCTTAATAAAATTTCAACTCACATAAACTTTTAAAGATCCAAACAACCATGCAGTAGTCTGACTTATTTGAACAACACAGAGTAAGTATCTCAGCATTAACACATTAATAATTGTGATTGTCTTTAATGGAGATCACACAATTTCCTTCCTCAAGTCAATATCATAATTTTTGAAGTTTTATGGCTCAAGGAAAAAAATATATGTGGGGACTTGAAAACTGTTTAAGTAAGTCATGAATAGCAAAGTTATACTCTACTATTAGAAAATGTATCAGCATAAAATGAACATGATTATAATTTGATTTGTGCAGTCTTGTATCTGTGATTATTCTAAGTGTTGCTTATTAATTTTTCGAATTATATTAAATATGCTAAAGAAGTTTGGTTAATATCCCTTGGGATTTCCATGAGAAATAAATGTCTTTTTCATTTGGCTAGTCAGGTGGGAAAATATGAACACAAAGTCAATACTAATTTACATAACATACTGTGCTGTTTCCAAAGGCTCAAGAATATGCATTTTTCCAGATAGTAATAATCCCTTCTACTTTATAGTGTGCAAATCACGTCACATACATTATCTTGTTTGAACCTCATAACAATCATGTGAGTTAAGCAGAGCGGTGTATTATTTCATTTCTCCAAATGAGAAAAAAAGAAAGCCGAGGAGCAAAAAGTTAAGTAATTTTTCCAAATTGCATGACTAGAAAACAGACAAACCTACTGGTGTCCAGGGTTCACATTTTTATCCCAGCACTCTCTTCATTCTCCTATACACCTCTGTTAATTTCTTGACAGGTGGGACATGAAGTAATTAAAGAACAATGCCTTGAGCTACTGCTGCCCACAGAGACATCATGGTGTCCACGTTTTCCTGCAACAGCAGATCCAGTTCTGACTCCAAGTAGGAAGTGGCCCTTTTAAACACAAGGGCTGAAACCTGCTCCTGCATCATCAAAGTAAAAAAGAGAATGCTAATTCTACGAAGACACAGAGCTCTCAGAATAGAAAGGTGGAGCGCAGCTGGAATCTACTCCCAGACAGCAGTTTCCAGAACATATTGAAGTGAAGCACAGTCTTCTGTAGAAATCAATTGATAAAGATTCAGTACTTAAAGATTGTACTTTGTGGGC
>CAUYQG010117003.1:0-10603 GCA_963574415.1 Tarsius wallacei
GATCCTTCCGCCTCAGCCTTCCAAGTAGCTGGAACTACAGGCACGCGCTACCACACCCGGCTAATTTTTTTTTTGATTTATTGTAGAGATGAGGTCTCGCCAAGTTGCCCGGGTGGGTCTTGAACCCGTGGGCTCAGGCAATTCGCTCACCCCGGCCTCCCAAAGCGTGGGATTACAGGCTGAGCCACCAAGCCCGGTGATACTTATTTTTTAATGGTATTCACAGGCAAACCTAATCCTAGTCAATATAGTTACAAAAATAGTGACGAGTAAAAGGCAATGGGGAGAGGAGTGTGTTAGTCCAAAAGAAGGCAAGAAAGGTGACCTCCAAAAAGCAGAACAAATATCTTGAAATAGCATGGCAGGAATAAACCCAAATACATAGATATCACATTGTAAATGGACTACATTGTCTAGCTCTGAAATTAAGGGATCGATAAAACACAAAACACAAAACCCAGATGTATTCTGATTAAACAAGACATAATGAGTAAGAAGAGTGAAAGGTTAAAAGCAAAAGGACAGAACAAGACAGACCAGATACACAGTAACCAAAGGAAGGCTGGGACGGCAATACTCACAACACACAGATCATGACTCTCAGGCAAACATGAATACACATTCTGAGAAACAGCATGGATCACTAACAGTTACCAGAAATATTATTATACAATTATAAACTTGATGCATCTGATACATCTTTGAATATATAAGGAAAAACTGGGCAGAATTTTAAGGAGAAGTGGTGTGATATAGACACACTCCCAAATACAACACAATTACATGGCAAACACAATGAAAGGCAAGCTCATCTCCTGGGTGGACATGGACATGCCCTTCCCACTTCCTCCTCCATACTTTATCTCCACGGGCCTTGGGGCCACTGGCGGTCCTCCCCCCTCCTTCCTGGATGCCAGCTTCAGATCCGCTCTCTGCAAATCTCCTGACCTCTGCAGCCTCCCACCTCCTCCCCCTGAGGTGGTGACTCTGATCCCACCTGCCACACCTCTCCTCAAAGGCAGCCTTCTTCCTTCTGTCTGTTCTCCACTTGGGCACTCACAGCAGCCCTTCTCACCTGCCTCTGGACAACCCCAACAACCACTCTTTTTCGTTTCTTCTCTAACAAGGCCATTCTCAAGAACATATAAATATGCTTCTATTGCTCCATCCAACAAAAACCAACAAACAACTCTTTCCTTTGGTTCCGTATCCCTCCATTTTTCTGCTCTCTTATACAGGAACATTATCCATAGAGTGGTCTACACTTGTGGACTCCAATGTCTCTGCTGTTTTCTCTTAATCCTCATATGATCAGGCCACCCTCCCCTGCCCATCTGCCCCACCACCATCCCATCAAAACATCCCTCAAGGGTCTCTCATGACCTCTGCATGTGGAGATCTGGCTGGGTGTGCCCATCAGTGGCCTCTAACACGGCAGATTCTCTCTCCTCTTGGAAACTTTATTCACTGGCTTCCAATTACCCTTACTTTGGTCTCACTGGTTATTCATCCCTTCCCACCACTAGGGTTAATGTCTCAGTCTCAGTCCTTGATTGCTGTCTTCTCTACTCCTTAGGCACACTCACCTCATTTTGTACCTTAATCTATACTCTGATGACTCCCAAATATAATCTTCACACTGGACCTATTCTCAGACTCATATATCCAGCTGCCTGCTTGTTTTCTCTGCTCTAATGTCTAATAAAGCACAGAAAATTTAACATGTTCAAAACTGAATTCCTGCCAGGCACAGTGGCTCAGGTCTATAATCTTAGCACTTTGGGAGACTGAGGCAAGAGGACTGCCTGAGCTCAGGAATTTGAGACCAGCCTGGGAAACTTGACCTCAGCTCTACAATAAATCAAAAATTAGTTGGGCATGGTGGCGCATGCCTATAGCTCCAGCTACTTGGAAGGCTGAGGCAGAAGGATGGCCTGAGCCCAGCAGGTTGAGGCTGCGGTAGATGTAAGCGTGCCACTGCACTCCAGCCTGGGCAACAGATTAAGACTCTAACTCAAAACCAAAAATAATAACAAACTGAACTCCTGACTCTCCCTTGCTACCTACACTTTCTAGCCTTTCCATCTCAATGGCAGCACTGTCCTTTCTGGCACTCCGACTCTAAGCCACTCTTGACTACTTTTGCTAGTAACCCATATCCAATCTGCTGGGAAATCCTGTTCTACCCTCAAAATGCAGCCAGTACCTGACACCTCCCATGAAGTCTCACTATCTTCCCTTGCCCAGATGACTGTTACATCCTCCTAGCTCACCTCCCAGCTTCCATTGTGCACGCCCCCCACCCAATCTCATTTGAACAGAGAAGCCAGAGAAACCTATAAAACAATGTCAAGTTGCAGCACTCACAACTCTCTATGAGTTCTCTTCTGGAGTAACCCAAGCCTTTCCTGGTAGCCTCTGAGGCCTCTGTGACCTGTGGCACCCCCGTGACTTGGCCCTATCTCTCCCATCCAGGCTCATGGCCACCTTCCCTGGGCCTTGAACAGTCAAGCATCTACCCACCACAGGTCTCTCCCTGCTGTCCCCTGCCCGAAAGGCTCTTCTCCCAGATCTCTACAGGAGTCTCACTCTCCCTCCCTTCAGGCTTCTGCTCCAATGTCACCTGCCAGAGAGGCCTTCCCTGAACACCCTCCCTATGACACTGCCTTGGCCTGTATACTGTCCTGCTCTCACTGCTGCTGGCTGTTGGTTACTGCATTTGGTCATTTCGTGTCTCTTCCCCTGAGGGCAGGGGTTTTGTTTTACTCACTGCAACTCCCTAGAAGCTACAGCAATGCCTGGCATGTGGTAGGTATTCAGTAAATATTCACTGGATGAAGGACAGTCAGGACCAAGGAAGGGATGTGGGCCTTTTATTCCACACTGTCCTGAAACTCCTTGCCGTGCAGTTGGACAGAATACCAGTAAGATCAGAGAGCCACAGAAGTGCCATTCTTGGTAAACAATATGGTCAAATTTACGATGCGAATCCTAGAGAACCAATATACAAGGTTGCTGGACACAAAAATCAACGTGCAAGGATCAAGTATCATTTCTATCTACTAGCAATAAATAATTAGAATATACAAATATTTTAAAAATATTTCACAAAGCAAGATAAAACTAAAAAGTAAAAAGTATCAAGGAATAAACCTAAAGAAATATGTAAAACCTTCATAGAGAAATTAACCAAACTTGAATAAAAAGATATAAGAAGATTCCGGAATAAATGGAGATGAAACTGATTCATAGATGAGAAGATTCAATATTTTTCAGGTATCATTTTTCCACAAATTAATCTATAAGTGCACTCTGTTTTCAGTTAACATTCCAACAAAAGTCTTCTAAGGAACTTGATATACGAATTCTATAATTTGTATCAGAAGAATGAAGATATAAGAAGAATTTTTCTTTTGGCACAAAAAGGGTAAAGAAGGGGCACTCACCCGACCAGATACCAAGGCAGGTTACAAAGCTACAGTAAGTAAATGCAGGTTAATCCAGAAGTAGCCAAAAGAAGAACAGGACAGAACAGACCTCAGAAACACACCCTCACATATGTGGGAATCTGACAAAGATTATGACTGGCTAGCAGCATCCCTATCCAGTGAAGAAAGCAAGAGACTAGTGATGTGAAAGTGAAAAGAAGAAAATGAGGTCCTAGGATGCTCAAAGATAAACTGCTGATGGATTAAACACCTAAATATGGATTTAAAAACTCCAAACTTTGAAACCATGAAAAAAATCTCCAGGCTCTTACAACACAGTGTTTTTAAAATTCAAAGGTGGCTGGGCTCAGTGGTTCAGCCTGTAATCCCAGCACTTTGGGAGGCCGAGGCGAGTGGATTGTCTGAGCCCACGGGTTTTCTATAATCTCCACACGCCCCTTCCTTATCCAACCAAGCACTCTCTGCCTTGCTCTTTCAAGTTAATAGCCTCTCCATGTGACCATGACCCAAATCAGGAGGCACACTTGCCACCCAACTCCTGCCCCATGCACCTTTTTTATGAGTCGGAGTCTCACTGTTGCCCAGGCTAGAGTGCAATGGCACACTCATGGCCACTGCATCCTCGACCTGCTGGGCTCAGGCGATCCTTCTGCCTCAGCTGGAACTACAGGCATGAGCCACTACTCCCAGTTAATTTTTTGATTTCCTGTAGAGACACGGTCTCACCAAGTTGTCTCTGCTGATCTTGAACCCCTGGGCTCATTCAATCCTCTCGCCTCTGTCTCCCAAAGTGCTGGGATTACAGGCGTGAGTCACTGCACCCAGCTAGCCCCAGGCACCTTTACCTGGCCAGACACCAAATCCAATGCATTCACCATGTCCAGAAACACTTCTTTGTCCATCTGTTTCTTCTTCCCCAGCCTCCAAAGCATTTTCTTTCTTTCATATTTTTTTCATTTTGGAAGTCCTTTATTGTAAAGATTATTATTTTGTCTGATGACAAACAGTAGCCACAGGGATTATTCTGAACCTCCGCGTTGGATAAATTTGATTTCTTCTTGAGATACAAGTTTCCTTCTGTATTACTGAGGTAATGTTTTTATTATTTCTGCAGTATCTGGTGGACTCTGATACATCAACGGACCTGGTGATTTACTTCCTTTAGAATGCTGTGAAATTACAGGTGTTACATGGTAGTCCTGCTGATCTCAAAGCTTCTGATACATTGGGCCTAGAATTGTCTCCTCTGTCAGGGTCAATGCATTTTCTACGCTGCAGTCAGGGTGACCTTTCTAAAAAGACAATCTAGCGACCTCACTATTTTGCTCCAGAGTCACCAGCAGCTCTCTCCTGCCTCTGGGTAACAGAACACACTTGACCTGACATTTGGGCTCTTCAGTCCGCTGGGATCCACTCCTCACCTCTCTTTTCAGTCATGGCTCCTGGAATATGCCATGCCCTTCCTGCCTCATGCCTGTGCATATGCTTCTCCATCCGGGATGTCTTCCTTCGCCCTAGCCTATAGACTCTTCCAAGTTCCAGCTGCACTGGTGCCTCCTTGGCAGAGCGCCTCACAGATGTGAGAGGAGCAACCTTAAAACTCATGGCCACAGTAATACTGGGCCTTGAGGGGATAGCAGAATTTGGTCAGAGAGCATGGCCATGTCAACAAAGAATCGTGGTCTCAAGAGACACAAGTATTTCACAACAGCCAACACAGGCACTGACAGATGAATGGATATACAAAATGTGGTCTATCCACACAATGGATATTACTCAGTCTTAAAAAGGAAGGAGATTTTGAGGCCAGCCTGGGCAAATTGGTGAGACCTCATCTCTACAATAAATCACAAAAACTAGCCGGGCCTGGTGGCGTGTGTCTGTAGTTCCAGCTACTTGGAAGGCTGAGGTGGAAGGATCGCCTAAGCCTAGCAGGTCGAGGCTGCGGCGGCCATGAGTGTGCCACTGCACTCCAGCCTGGGAGACAAAGAGTGAGACTCCAACTCAAAAAAAAAAAAGGAAGGAGATTCTGACAAACGCAACAACATGGATAAACCTTGAAGACATTATACTAAGTGAAATAAGCCTGTCACAAAAGGACAAGTACTGCATGATTCCACTTATATGAGATACCTAGAGTAGTCAAACTCCTAGAGACAGCAAGTAGGACAGTGGTTGCCAGGGGGAGAGTTAAGGGGAAGAGGAAATGGGGAGGCAGTGTTTAATGGGTACAGAGCTGCAGTTGGGGAAGATAAAGTTCTGGAGATGGATGGTGGTGGTGATAATTTTTTTTTTTTTGAGTTGGAGTCTCACTCTGTCACCCAGACTGGAGTGCAGTGGCTGCTCCCGGCCACCGCAGCCTCAACCTGCTGGACTCCGGCGATCCTTCCGCCTCAGCCTTCCAAGTAGCTGGAACTACAGGCGCGCGGTGCCACGCCCGGCTAGTTTTTTTTATTTATTTTAGAGATGAGGTCTCGCCAAGTTGCCCAGGCAGGTCTTGAACCCACGGGCTCAGGTAACCCACTCACCTCAGCCACCCAAAGCGCAGGATTACAGGCTGAGCCACCGAGCCCAGCTGGTGGTGATAATTGCTCAACAACTGAAAAGACTTAGTCACACTACTGTATACTTGGTTAAAATGGTAAATTGCACATATATATATATTTTTGAGTTGAAGTCTCACTCTATCGCTCAGGCTGGAGTGCAGTGGCACGCTCATGGCCACCGCAGCCTCAACCTGCTGGGCTCAGGTGATCCTTCTGCCTCAGCCTTCCAAGTAGCTGGAACTACAGGCATGCGCTACCATACCCAGCTAATTTTTTGATTTATTGTAGAGATGAGGTCTCGCCAAGTTGGTCTCGAACCCATGGGCTCAAGCAATCCTCACACCTTGGCCTCCCAAAGCACTGCGGTTACAGGTGTGAGCTACTGAGCTACTGCACCTGGTCTATTTAACCCTAAGTTTTAAAAAGAGAAAGTGTCTTTTCAGAAAGTGTCTGAAAAGAACACTGTCAAGTTTAAAGGTCTTTACCTTTAGATAAAAAGGTAATGTAAAGTCCAGTCAAGAGAGGAATTGCTGATTTCCCTGAGCAGTCAGAATATTTACCTTCCCTTCTACCCAAGGTAAATATTCTGACTGCTCAGGGAAATCAGCAGTTCCTCTCTTGACTGGACTTTACATACCTTTTAGAAGGGACATGAGCTATGTGACTACACCTGTATGTAAGTTATAGTCACTGATGTAGGGCTATGAGAAGGGCTCCATTTAGAGTTCATGTTCGATGGCAGGAGTTGGGGTCTAGCTATCAAAAAATGTGTCCTGTTGACAGCCCCCCTCCCAGTCAGATGGGAAGGTGATACCAAAATGGAATGGCATGGCATATTTCCTGAGCACGTAAGCATATTCTCATTCCAGAAAGAACTGGAATTAAGAACAGTATAGCAAAGTTTAAGGGACTTGAGCCTACTGTAGTACCATCGTGGCTTTGGGCGATCCATACATCCCACCCCAGGCTTGTTGCCTTGGCCTGTGCTGTTCAACACAGCAGCTGCTGGCCACATGTGGTTAGTAAGCACCTCAAGTGTGGCTCATCTGAGTTGACACGCACCATAAGAGTAAAACACACATGGACTGTAAAGACTTAGGATGAAAAGGAATGTAAAACACCTCAATCGTTCTTTATGTTGAATAGATGTAAAATACAGTTACCAGTTGACCCTTAAACAATAGGGGTTTGAACCACAGGTCCACTTATACACCGATTTTCTTCGACCTCTGCCACCCCAAGACAGCAGGACCAAGCCCTCCTCTTCCTCCCTCGCTTCAGCCTATTCAGCATGAAGATGATGAAGCCCTTTACGATGAACCACTTCCACCTAACAAACAATACATATATTTTCTCTTCTTTATGATTTTCTTAGTAACATTTTTTTCTCTAGCTTACTTTATTGTAAGAATATAGCATCTACTACATTAAAATCATGTTAAACAGCTGTTATGTTATCCATGGGCTATTAGTAGTTAAGTTTTAGGGGCGCCAAAAGTTATATTCAGATTTTTGACTGAACAGGGGGAGTGGTCAGTGCCCCAACCCTCGTGTTGCTCAAGGGTCAACTGTACTATTATTTGGGTTAAATTATGAACATTAATTTCACCTGTTTCCGTGCCTGTTGCAGCATGGTTCCTAGAACTGCAGAAGCCTCGCCGAGTCTCCCATTCTATTTCTACTCCACAGTGCTGCCCTAGATGCTCCCAACTGAGGCCATCAGGTGGGGCAGGGCGGTGACTGGTGTCATGGATTAATGATCATCTATCTGCAAGCTCTCTCCTTCACTCTGCTCCTGGAATACCAGCACCCAGACAAATGCCCCCAGAGAAACTGGAGAATTCTATTCTTAAGAGGATCCCGAAGGATTTCAGAGAAAACATTTCACAGTCCTCCCCCAGGAAAAGGGCTCGTTTGGAACCCACGTATCCTAGAGCAGGGATTCTCAGAATCTCCAGGAGTGAATGAACAGAATTCAGGATGTCTTTGAATTCGAATAAGCAATAAACCATTATAAGCCTAATGTTAGCAGGACCAGTGACCTCGTCACCAATAGGGAACACAAATAATTTCATGTCACATCACAGCTGTCACAGTTATCTTGAAAAACTGCTTATGGTCATCACTAATTTGAAATTATAGTAATTAGACTCACTGCTAGCTTTTGCTACTTAATGCACTAACAGAGAAGTATATATATTAATATAGCAACCATTTATTTACTACTTTGGTTACTGTACATTAATGTAATTTATTTCCTTTGTAATCTTGATATAATTTTCACTTTATATATTTAAAACTACTTTTCTGAGGAGGAGTCCATAGAAGCCTACTTTCAATAAGTCCTGCCCACACAGAGCTGCTGGCTGGCTTCTCAGTGTCTCAATTGTTTTTATCCTAATTTTAATTTTTAAAAATTAGTATATGTTCATAATTTTAAAAATAAGTGAGGCCGGGCTTGGTGGCTCAGCCTGTAATCCCAGCACTTTGGGAGCAAGGCAAGTGGATTGCCTGAGCCTGTAGGTTCATGACCCACCTGGACAACTTGGCGAGACCTTGTCTCTACAATTAAAAAAAAAAAAAAAAAAAAAGCTGGGCACGGTAGTGCATGCCTGTAGTTCCAGCTACTTGGAAGTTTGAGGCGGAAGGATCACCTGAGTCCAGCAGGTCAAGGCTGTGGTGGCCACAAATGTGCCACTGCACTCTAGCCTGGGCAACAGAGAGAGTCCAACTCAAAAAAAAAAAAGGTACTATATCAGGAACGTGGTGAGGCCAGGTGTGGTGGCTCACATCTATAATCCCAGCACTTTGGGAGGCAGAGGCGAGAGGATTGTCTGAGCCCAGGATTGAGACTAGCCTGAGAAACATGGTGAGACCTCATCTCTACAAAAAATAAAAGATTAGCCAGATGTGGTGGTGTGCATCTATGGTTCCAGCCACTTGGGAAGCTGAAGTGGAAGGACTGCCTGAGCTGGAAGGATTGTCTAAGCCCAGCAGGTTGAGGATGCGGTGGCAGTGAGCGTGCCACTGCATTCCAGCCTGGGTGACAGAATGAGATTCCAACTAAAAAAAAAAAAAAAAAAAGTGGCCAGGCACAGTGGCTCATTCCTGTAATCTCAGCACTTTTTGAGAGGCTAAGGTAGGAGGATTGTTTGAGTATAGGAGTTTAAGACCAGCCTGGGCAACGTAGCGAAACCTCATCTCTAAAAAACAAAAATAAAAAAATTAACTGGGTGTGGTGGCACATGCCTGTAGTCCCAGCTACTCGGGAGGCTGAGGCAGAAGGATTGCCTAAGCCCAGGAGGTCAATGCCTCAGTGAGACATAATTATGCCACTGCACTCCAGCCTGGGCACCAGGGTGAGACCCCCAACTTAAAAAAAAAAAGGAAAAATGAAAACACAACCTACAGAATGGGAGAAAATATCTGTAAAACATATACATGTGAGGATCTAGTACCCAGAATATATAAAGGACTTACAACTCAACAACAAAAAGACAAACAACCCCATTAAAAAACTGGCAAAGGATTTAGATTATTTCTCCAAAGAAGACATACAAATGACCAACAGGCACATGAAAAAATGCTCAGTGTCATTAGGGAAATGTCAATGAGATACTACTTCATATTCAATTAGGGTGGCTATAATTTTTTTTTTTTTTTGAGTTGGTCTCACTCTGTTGCCCAGGCTGGAGGGCAGTGGCACGCTCTCGGCCACCGGAGCCTCGACCTGCTGGGCTCCAGCGATCCTTCCGCCTCAGCCTTCCAAGTAGCTGGAACTACAGGCATTCACTACCACGCCCAGCTAGTTTTTGATTTATTGTGGAGACGAGGTCTCGCCAAGTTGCCCAGGCTGGTCTCGAACCCGCGGGCTCAGGCAATCCACTCACCTCAGCTTCCCAAAGCACGGGATTACAGGCTGAGCCACCAAGTCCGGCTAATTTTTTTTTTTTTAAAGACAGAAAATAACAAGTGTTGACAAGGATGTGGAAAAACTGAAACCCTCGTGCACTGCTGGTGGGAATGTAAAATGGTGTAGCTGCTGTGGAAAACGGTTCAACAGTTACTCAAAGAGTTAAACATAGAGTTACCATATGACCCAGCAATTCCACGCCTAGGTATTTACCCCAAAGAATTGAAAGCACGTATCAACCTGTACACTAGTCTTTTTTTTTTTTGAGTCAGGGTCTCACTCTATCACCCAGGCTGGAGTGTAGTGGCACGATCATGGCTCACCACAGCCTCGACCTCCTGGGCTCAGGCGATCCTTCCGCCTCAGCTTCCTGAGTAGCTGGGACTATAGGCACATGCCAGTTATTTTTTTTTTTATATTTTGTAGAGACGAGGTCTCGCTATGTTGCTCAGGCTGGTCTTGAATTCCTGGACCTAAGCAATCCTCCCACTCAGCCTCCCAAAGTGCTGAGATTACAGGTGTGAGCCACTACGTACTGTTTTGTACACTAATCTTCATTGCAACATTATTTACAGTAGCCCAGAAGGTTGCAGCTGTAGTGAGCTGTTAAATGCCACTTTACTCCAGCTGGGGCAAATGAGTGAGACTGTGACTCAAAAAAATTTTTTGATTAAATTAATTAAACATAAACTCTG
>CAUYQG010117011.1:0-60875 GCA_963574415.1 Tarsius wallacei
TGTAGTTCCAGCTACTTGGAAGGCTGAGGCGGAAGGATCGCCGGAGCCCAGCAGGTCGAGGCTGCGGTGGCCGGGAGCGGCCACTGCACTCCAGTCTGGGCAACAGAGTGAGACTCCAACTCAAAACAACAACAACAACAAAACATATTATTTTGTAAAAATATCCTGTTACACTAAAAAATAAACTATTTAAAAAGCATCAATATAAGTTTCTTTTTCTTTTTTACTTGACTTGTTATTCATGGAGAAGAACCCCACTAACCCAGCTAAGCATGTGCTATCAGTTCTACCAGATTCAATATTTCAGCCATACTAGCTTTATTCCCACATGAAATTGCACATAATTATATTTGATCAACAATAACTTATTCAGTCAGAGGTTAGAAGCACACATGTAGTAGAACACTGATCAATTAATTAGTAAATTTTCTCTCCTTAACAATGTCGCATTTCAGTTTTACCCATTGGTCTTCAATATATTCTTCACCTTTATTAAACCGAAATTAGATGGTTCCATAATAAAGTTTTGAATAGTACTTTGATGAGTTAACAGAACGCAGTGGCAAACATTTCAAAAATGACATACCATAAAGCTTGTTTTCCTGAAAAGAGCCTCCTATAGAATTTAGTTGATGAGAACTTGAGCAAATTTACTTAACTGCTTTCTCCCTCAATTAATAAACTTGTGAGAATAACAGAATCTATTCCATGAAACCTGTGACGTACTTGAAACAGTGCCAGGCACGTAGTTGAAAATTCGATGATTCAATAACGGTGTTCCTGTGCTTGTTCATATGTTCTTAATGAGACTTCAAAACTCAAGGGTGACTCCTACGTGAGTATTTCCTTGGTACTTCGGAGAGTATTGATTCTCTCCTCCTTATACCTCTACCATATCTGCCTCTATTTTGAGACATAACACTATGTGCAACTTTATTAATAGGGAATCTTCCAAATCCGTGACATAAATCCAACTTGAATTAGTCTCATAAAAAAAGAAAGGTTTGCTGACTAATAGGATGGAGAAACCAAGAGGCAAAAATGATTCAGGATAGAATTTGGGGGTTCAAAATATGTCTTCAAACTGTCTCTTTGCCCACCTTTTGCTTTTGCTTCTTTCTCTGGGTTGCTTTTATTCTTAGAATAAGAATGGGACAAAATATAGCTGTGGAGTGCCCAAGAGTATGGTATTGAAGGTTAGTGGGGCTTGGTTCACATGCCTTGTCCTAAAGCAATCATCACTGTAGGAAAGGAAGTAGATCAATTTTCCAGTCTATATCACATGTCTAACCCACAGGAACAGGAATTAACCATCCCACCAAGACTACAGAGAGAAGAGAAATGTGGTTTCTTGAATTTAAAAATGAGGTTTTTTATCAGTAAATGGTGAGATACTTGGAAAATTCTTGGTATAGAGAGTTGATTTTTTTCAGATTTCAGCCATTTTTCCAAAATGTCCTTTTCCCGTCCCAAATCCATTTTCGGTTATAACTTTTTATTATTTGCCATATCTCCTTAGTCGCCTCTGTCCTCAATCTTTCTTTGTTTCATAATCCTACATTTTGTGGACTACTGGCTAGATATTTGGCAGAATGCCCCTCAATTTTGGTTTGTGTGATGTGTTTTGCTCATGACATGTGTGATGTATTTTTGAGAGTACCAGAGGAAGCATGTTCTCTGAACTTGGAAGAAAATTAATCCTGTTTGCCGTTAATTATTTACTAAAGAAGGGGTACATTAATGATATAGAAGTAACAAAGAACCATGGTCATAATAATGCCATTGAGCAGAGAAGAGGAAATAGGATTTAAAACTCCAAAGAGGGAATGACCTTAGAGGAAAACAAAGAAAGTGCATTCACAGTGAAAAGAAGGTCTGACAGAGCACATGAGAACAGAGAAATGCAAGAGGTACCAGTAGTAGTGGAGGCATATGCAGGTTTTCTTTCTATTGTGTATTAGTTTTCTATGGCAAACCAACAAATTGTTGCAAATTTAGCAGCTTTAAACAGCATGTATTTTATTTTGCAAGTTTCCATGAGTCGATATATTAGATATGGCTTAACCAGGTCCCTTGCCCCAGGATCTCACACAGTTACAATTAGAATGTCAACTAGCTGTGAGGATTCATGTGAAGCTCTTCCAAGTTCATATGGTTGTTCACAGAATTTCTGAAAGCTGTAGACTCATGGAGCTTGCTTCTTCATGGTCAGAAAGATTCTCTCCAATTTCTTCTGTCTCTAACCTCTAGTCTTGTTTTATCGTGTTCATCTGATTAGGTCAGCCCACCAGGGTTATCTGCCTTTTGATTAGTTTAAGATAAACTCATTAAAGCTCTCAATTACATTCTTAAAACACTTTCACCTTAGCCATATTCTTTTAAAAGTGAATTATAGATTCTGCCCACACTCAAAAGGAGGGAATTAGATAAGAGTGTGGCTCATTGGATGTAATCGTCAATTGCTTTTGCTTTCTCAGTTCAGTAGGAAGAAAGATAATTAATTCTGAGTGTGAACAGGGGAGAAAGTAGTGAGAGTTTGAGAAAATAGGAAAAATAATGAAATATGTATACATATATATATGAATGAGTCTATCTTTTGGCCTTAAATAATCTCTTCAAAATGTGTAGGCCTCCTCCAGCATGTAGATTCCTAAGACAGCAGTTTATCCAACCCAACTCTCATACTTGAGTCAATTACTAAATATTCTGAGTGGTGTTTATAGGGCTTTTTCATAAAAAGTAAGATAAAATTGGTTCTACTGTCCTTTTAAAATTATTTAAATTATTGATCTATTAGGACTCATAATTAATGAAGAAACAAGGTTAATAGTCAACACACGGTTTTCTAAATCTTAATATTAACTGAAAAGCATGCCAGTATTTACTTTTTAATTATTTCTGGTGCATGTTCTGTTTTAATAGCTGTGTTAATTTTAGCAAAATATTTAGTGGAAAAAGCACAGGGATTATGCAAATAGCTCAGAAACTAAGACCATCTCAAACATTATACCGTTAGAATAAATAACCGATTGACAATAAGTTTAAGTGGGACACTTCCAGGTTTTTCTGCCACTAATATGTTAAATGAACACACTAGCTTTATTTATGAAAGCAATGACTTTTTAAAGTTGTTTTTAATAGGCATATGTTGAATTTGAATTTGTATAAATGCCTCATTTTAAAAAAAAACAAATTTTTGAAACAGAACTACAATTTTAATATTAATGTTTTAGTTAAAGATGAGAAAAGGAAAGTATATATGCTAGGATTAAGTTATTTGCCTATAACCATCAACTCCTGAAACATATGAACAATCTTTTTGCTGAGGAAAATAGAATAAAAATAAATAATATTCATGAACAGACACTTCTGTATAACAGACTGTTTTGTATATGCAAAGCTTCATGTAACTCTTTCTTCAATTTAACAAGCATTTAATTTGAACCTACTTTTTTGTCAAACATTGGAATATAAAAGTAGAGGAAACTGCATTTTATTAAATTTAATATTGAGTTCATGACTGTATTTTTAAAACATACACATCTGTTTGTTTTTGTACGTTTTGTGTTGCTATAATAGACTGGATAATTTACAAAGAAAATTTATTTGGCTCATGGATTCTGAAGGCATGGAAGTCCAAGACTAAGGAACATATCTGGTGAGGGTTTGGGGCTTCATCATCCCATAGCAAAAGGCAAAAGAGCAAGAGAGCACCAGACCAAGAGAGGGAAAGAGAGAGAGGTTGGAGTCCCATGTTTGCAGCTCTCCCAGACTGAAGCTACAAGTTGGTATTGCAGTAGTTCTTGAGTCTTGAGAGTGACCCCACTTTCATGATTCTATGGGGCATTGTCATTTTCCCATTCTTGTAGGATTAAACTAGTGACAGTGGCCACTCTCTGTGGTGACCCCCAATCCATGTTTCTGCTCAGCATTACATTAGTAGGAGTTCTCTGCCGTGACCTTGCCCCTGTGATGAGTCTCTGCCTGGGCTGCCAGGCTGTCCAAGACATTCTTTTAAATCTAGGTGGAGAAAGTCTTGCCACCACCACTCTTACATTCTGCGCATCTGCAGAATTAGCAACATGTGGACATGACCATTGTTTCCGGCTTGTGCCTCCTGGAGCATAAGGCCGAGCTGCTCCTGGGCCCATGTGACCCATGACTGGAGTGGCTAAGAATAGCTGCACTGAAATGTGGGGAACAGAGACCAAGGTGGGACTACCACAGGCTGGGTTATTGTTAATGAAAATAAATTCATTTGTTCATAGTTCTGGATGTTGGGAAGTTCAAGATGGAGGAGCCACATTTGGTGAGGGCATTCAGGCTGCATCTGCCCACAGTGGAAGGCAGAAGGGCAACGAGAGAGGACGGGAGAGACAGACAGAGAGAGAGTGAGAGAGACTTGGGGTTGGGGGGAGACGAAAGGAGAGGAAAGCCAAACTTGCTTTTATAACAAATTCACTCACACTATAACAAACTCACTCCTGTGATAATGGCATCAATTCATTCAGGACCTATTAACTTCGTAAAGATTCCACTTCTCAACACTATTGCATTGGAGATTAAGTTTCCAACACATAAACACTGGGGGATATATTCAAACCAGAGCATTGCTATTTTCTCTATTCTATGTATTAAATATTTTCTATTGTTTAAAAAAACATGAAATCAAAGACAGGTCTGACCCTCAAGGTGCATACATTAGAGATGGAGATACTTCTATGTGAAGCTTATCTCAGCAGAAAGCAGTATATATTAGGATAGAGATGTACACTGAATGTCTAGCACATGTGAGTCATGGTGAGAATTAGGTGTAGGAAAATATTTCTGGATGAGTTGAACCTCTGGCAGAATGACATGGTTTGTTCTGATCCAGCTCTTCCCAAATGTGAGACATTGGCAAGTTACTACAAATTATTTTATTAACCTTGAAACAAACAAATAAAACTTACCTCAGGATGTTTATAAGTATTGCATTAAACTACATGTGTAACATCTAATACAGTGTTTGATACATATTAGGTACTTGTCAGAAATGTATATTTCTTCTTCCTTTGCCTTCTTTCCCACTCTCATTCTGTTTCCAGTAGGAACAAACTAGTGAGGAACAACAGAAAAGACATAACACACAAAAAAGAGATCTTCATAGGGTTATAAAATAGCAAGTTGTGTTGGTCACCCATCTTGTGTAAAACGTTAATGTAGCAGAAACCAGGAGATGAGACCTTCACTGTAGACATAGAACAGTAATTGGGCATTTTGAATACCTTGTGAAGAAGTTTGTGCTTCATTCTGTAAGCAATGGGGGAGCATTGAAGAATTGGAAGCAAAAGAATGACCTAGACTTTAATTCCAGATAGTAATTTAAATTAAGCAACAAAATAGGCATATATAAACTAGTTGAGAATTTCGGGCAATAGAGTGTGTGACATGGCAAAGAGTTACCCAGATTTCTGGTTGTTTGATATGAATGACAATGTCATCAATTAAGATAGGGAAGAGAGAAGACGTGAGAAGAAGAAATTCCACTTCTAATGGGAGTGGAATTGTTGGTCATCTGGTAAGATGTGCTTAATTCTAAAAGAAACTGTTATGCATGCAACCACCTGTATTGGAATGTACGTTACCATAATATTAAAAAATGAATCCATATCTTAACAAGCAACATAGAATAAAAACATTCCAGTTTCTTCTCAGTGACTATAAATTAATTCAAATCAGCTACTCAAAAGCCAGATTACAAGGAATAATAGAAAAGATTGACTGAGAGATAAGCATTTAAGTCACTTCTTTGGGTGCTTTAATCTCTGATGTTGCATGAGATAAGAGCTGGGGAAAACTATCCCCAAAGCAGAACTCTCAAGCAGTGTTTCACTGACTTGTCTTCTATTGCTATATGAGGGGGGACCCCAAAACCCAGGAATTTATTTATTTAAAAATTGTGTATTTATTCTTATATGTTTAAACTTTGGTCACCTACAAGGTACTCTCCGTTTGATGCATCTACCGAGACACTTTTCACTGCTCAAAACTGTTTTTGAACTCATCAATTTTTATGGCTGTTAGTGCTTCTGCCATTTATTATTTCCACATTGGCAAATCGTATTTCTTTGAGGACTTTTTTCATCCGGGGAAACAAAAAATTGCTCAGGGTGAGATCAGGTGGATAGGGAAGGTGGGGCATGGGGTCGTGTTATTTTTGGTCAAAAGCTGCTGAACACTCAGTATGGTGTGGGCAGGTTGTTCATGTAGATCTCCCATCATGAAATGGGCAAACACCTTGAGAGAATCTTAAAAAAACCCCCAAAACTCACTGGAGCCGAACACAGCCTTTCACAACAATGCTAGGTGGTACACTGCTGCTAATGGATTCCTAGAATATTTACCCAGTGGGAGAAGCCTGTATAACAGGGGGCCTGTCTGCAAAAAGATAATTCTATTTTGGGGGCTTCCCCCTCATACACTTAGAATTTATTCAAATCATCACAATAACTATTCATATGAAATTCCCTTCTGAGTGTTACAAAATGTTGAGGACATTTTTCATAACTTAATTTTACATTCTTTGTATCAGAGGTCAAAAAATTAATGACCCATGAACTGGATCCTACCAGCAAACATTTAAAAAAATATTTTGTAATATTTTTTCATGTCATAATTAGAAAAATCTGCACAAAAACAAATAGACAAGTGCATGTCCTCATTTTAGTGACTCATAGCAACAAGGACAGTGCTGACAGGAGCTGATGAGAAGCTACTTCTTTTAGGTGAGTTGTCCACAGTCTCTGGTACTCTCTAGGGTCTTCAACCTGATGATTTCATTTACATTACCTGACAGGTTCCTGAAGGCATTTGTATTTTTGACCCTAGGTATAATTTCTACTTGAGAAATTTATTTTAAGTGTATTGATAGGAAAAGTTTGCTTCCTATGGGAAAGAATGTGCTTCTTTTCTGGAATAAGAGCCATATAGCCTCTTGCACTGGAAGCTCAATTACAAATGTGTACCCAACCATATGTACTAGAACTGTGTATGGAAATTCTTTTTTAAACATTTCAACCACTTTTTCTATTATTAATTTCTAATATTTGCTTTTTCTGGAAAAATATTTCAATTTCTTTTTGCAAAGAGTCAGAGTGCATGTATTCTAATAAGGAGACACATCATGTAAGCTCCAATTAAGAATAAATCAAGAAAAAATGAGAAAATGTTGAATTAACAGAATATTTTATTTGGTAATCATATTAAATCTTTAGCAACAAATACATAATATTCATATGTAAAAAAAATTGAGCTAAGCTACTGTTCACATAATTGTCATTAAATATTTTCCTTATAAGATACCTAATAAGAGCATATTTTTCAATAATGCCCTTTAATTAAATACTAATATTACAACAAAGCAAATTTTCAAGTAAGAATTTAGCAAATAATCAGTTCTGCAATTGGTTTTTTACATGCAGTCAGAGATTAGGTTGTTCCATTTTAATATTAATGGCTTAACATTCTGCCACATGACTAATATAAATCTGGGTAATTAACATGATATATAGAAAAGCAGTATTTAATAAATATAAGTTTCATATGTACAAAAATATTTTTGTTCTAAATTTTCATTTTTAACTTCATAAGGGAATTTTATGAGGTTTCTGTGACTGATTGTTATTTTGGATTTTATACATGAAAAGTATTCCTTTCATTCCTTCATTCTTGCTGTACTGTAGTGGCCTGAACCTCCAACACAATGTTGGGTGGAATTTGTGATAATGGGCAGTCTTTCTTTGTTCACTATCTCAAAGGGAAAAAGAATCCATAATTACCACTAATTATGATACTCGCCGTAGGGTTTTTGGTAGGTAGATATCCTTTTTCAGATTAAACAAGGTTCCGTTTTCTCATTTGCCAAGAGTAAAAATGTACAAATTTAAAATTTGTTATCCCTTTACCACAACACTTCACCTTCAGTCTGTTAATGAATTTGCTTTTCTAATTTTAACCATCTTTTCAACCCAAGAGTAATCTCAACTTGATTTTGACAGCCTTTCTCTATACTGCGTTAGTTGGTTGTTCATATAAGAATGAGGATTTTTAAAATCTATGTTAATAAGTAACATATTTCTATAATTTTATTTTGGCTTTGCATTACACTAGGCTCAAGAGAAGTATCCCCTTAGTTTTCTATACTATGGAAGATACATTCTTAATATCAGAGTAACTGCTTTTTAATGAAATATGCTATGACTTCTGTTTCTAATTTCCACATTTAATAATTACTTTCTCTGGTAAATGATCATTTTTATTTTCTGTATCTCCCAAGAGAGAAATATATAAATCACGAAAATGGCACTTGTCACCCTTTATGCTAATTTTTTTACAGCTATAAAAGCAGATCCACCATACTGCTACTTTTTGAAATCTGGTCTTGACCTTAAAACAAATTAACTTTATAAGAATAGAATAATATTTAAAGAAACTTTACTCTGAAAATACTCTTTTGTTATGTAAGCACAAACAATATTTAACAAAGGAATGTTTTTATTTACCAAAATAGAGACATGGTCAACACAATTCCATTGTGTTAAGATTTATATAAGAAAAACATACTTGGCATTTTCTTAATTTTTCAGTTTTACAATATTAAAGGTTTCTGTTTACTTGTTTTCTAATTCCTAAGAGATGCATAGTATTTTAACAGAGTGAGAAAACTAAATAGCTAATATTCTCTTTTTTAACAACCGTGGCATGCTACTCTTTTAGGTGCATGTGTTCAAACATACACATTTCTAAAGTCTGCTGCATGCATTTCAATTGGAAATCTTCAAAATAATTTTTCTGACATTTGGTATTTTCCACATAAGGGCAAAGATTGTATTACATTAGACTCTATTATCAAATTAACATGGCAATAAAGTGTTCTGATAATGGCTTTTGGTAAACGGACTCAAAAACACTTTTGTGCATGGACATAATTGTAATTAATGTATTTAAGAGTAATTGAGTAGCTAATGATTCCCATGTTGTGTTTTATAATGATCTCTGCTCTGATTTTTAACCTACACTTTTCAAAAACCAAAACCATGAGAGCATGATGATATATTCATATACCACAAGTTGAATTGTATGTAGTAATATCTTACCATAGTGCCTCATTGTTTCATGTCATGAAATATTTATTTAAATTTACCTTCTAAAGACTTTTAAAACTTATGGTCAAATGTATGGTTAATTTTATGTAATTTGAGAAGCCTGATATTCAATACATAAGAAGCTTTTAAACAAAATCTAGAACATCCAATATACAAGTACCACTATATTTTTATTTCAATAAATTTTAGATGCATTACTATTGCTTATTAGGCCTTAATTTATTTTGTCTTTTAATATCATACATTAAATAGTATTATATAACAAAACAACAAAAGCTAATTACCTAAAAAAATGATCCTCCCTTCATTGGTAGAATTAAATAGTGCTATTACTCAGTTATTTGATTTGACTTAAAATGAATGAGTTTTTATAATTAAGTCAAAGTAGTACCTGAATTCCCAGGGTAATAATTTTGCAATAAGCCCACAACAACTTTTAGGCTTCGTGTGGATATTTAATAAAGTAGTATAACATTTATTTTGGAGTACATTTTTTGAAAAAAAATGTTCTGAACCATAAAGTTCTTTTTGCTGTGGCCACATCAATTTTTCATTCAAAAATAATAAATATTTACAAAAATAACAGAAAATCTGCTGGTAAACAAAGCGCTGTTTTTTTTCTACATTATAACATGTGAGAGTTCAATTTAAGATATCCACTTTGTAAACGCTGAATATCTCAATTGAGAAAATATGTAAATAATGATAACTAAATACTACTTTTCATCTGTTAATTGAAAATCAAATATGACGTTTCATAAAGATAATAGATTTTAATATCTAAGATACAATATATTTCATGTATGCTTTTATCAGGTAAAAATTAACTATTCCATATAACAAAATAGTCATTTTTTAAATTACAGTCTTAAAATAAAACAGAAAAAAAGTTAATATACAACTCAGGTAAACATTAATAACAGCTGTTTTTGACAATATTAATCCTGAAAGGAAGCACAGATTTGGTTTCTATAGCTATATTAATAACAATGAGACTGATTAAATCACGAAAATGAATAACTCATAAAAGAACCCATTATGATTCTTGCACTGCATATATTATAGTATACCACCTTATGTTTTTTTTTAGATTAGAAAATGTAGTTTATTTAGAAAGTAAATTGGGGGGCGAGGGGAGAGAGAGAGAGAGAGAGAGAGAGAGAGACAGAGAGGAGATCCACCTTGTGTTTTAACACTTATTTTAACTTACTGAATTCAAATATATAGGGCTTTTTTTTGAATTAAGAAATCAATTATTTGCTCTTATGTACTTGTGATCATAACAATCTAAATAAATTTTGTTTCAAGTCAAAGGGTATAGGTAGCTATAATGAATATTTGAGGAAGATTTGAAAGCATTCCTCCCTAAGAATTAACAATATTATTAGAGATAATTCCTAATGCAGTTGCTCCTCTGTATCTGTGGTTTCGATATCGATAGATTCAAAAAACTGCGGGCTGAAAATATTCAGAAAAAAATTTTGTCTGCACTGAACATACACAGACTTTTCTTCTTTATTCCTTGAACAATACAGTATGACAGCTATTTACATAGCATTTTAGACTGTAGTGCTATAAGTATTCTAGAGGTGATTTAATGTATAACAAAGGATAAGCAAGGTTATATGCAACTACTCTGCCATTTTCTACCAGGGACATGAGCATCTGTGGATTTTGGTATCCACGGGAGGTCCTGGAAGCAACTCCCTCAGATACTGAGGAATTACTGTAATTATTTTTTTAAAAAAGAGAAAGAAACCAGATATTTATATAAGTAAACTAGCAATTCATTATACATCAGATTCCAAACACTGTTACATGGAGAGTAACTTTTTGCAATGAAGACAGATTCTTACTTTGAAATCTGACTGCTATTGGCTGGCTGAGGAATCGCAAAGCTCTGATGAAGTATGCTGTGGTGGATTATGTATGTCTGTAATGGAACTAGAAAGAAAGTTGTGCCATTCATACTGAGAATTTGCCCACCTTGGCTTTATAGACTTTCCCTTAATCTCAGAACTATTCCATAAAATTCATTTTCTGTCATGGTGGGTTCTAATATACAACATACACAATGAAAAAAATTATTTTGTATTAGATACTTCTCTAACAAAACTTTAATAAAATATGGTGTGTTATAAAAGATTAGATATGATAGTTATAATTTATTCCTAAAATAAGATATACAGTGGCTAACTGGATATAAGAAAAAAATCCACAGGTTATAACTATATGACTGTTACTCTAAAGGTGCTTGGGGTTATAGTAAAATATCTTTATAATAATTTATACTTATAGCTTCCCCTAGAAAATAATCAAATTATTACTAGTACTAATTTTCTATGGACTGATCATTCTCTAATGGTAAATTCTTAAATTATAAACGTTAAAAATTAATAATGCCTCTTTTCAAAAAGTTTACTTAAAAATAGAGGTTTAAAAGTAAAAATGCATTTCATCATCTGATGTATTATTTTATGATAAATTTCAGTGCCAATTTATGTTTCTGAATGGATGTCTTTATACTCTGAAGGATTATACAGGCAATTTTTTTTTTTAGCATTACCCTATTACTCCTTTTAATATAATTAAATATGTAGGATATAATATTTATATAATAGGGTAAATATTTTTTACTATATAGCTATAAACATTGATTATGAGAATAGAGTACATTCTCTTTCTTTTTTAAAGTGAAAAGATTTATCTTTAGCACAGAAATGATCAATCTGTCATAATATGAGAAACAGTTATTGATCACAAGTATTTTAACCCATAGGTACCATAAAAGTCTAATATTTTTAAGTGGGGATATTATTATACACAAGAATTTATTGTCTTTTAAATAAATATTGTTTTGTCATTATTATAAAGTGTTAAACTTAAAGTAAAGCCAAACTTCAGCACTTATTTTAGATATAAAAGAATTGTCATTTTCATGTTTCTAAAGTAAAAAATAATAAGTAAATTCCTCTATTGCTTTGAGTAAAAATAACTTAAAATATTAAAATAAAATTCAATAAGAGTATTATCTTTGTTCTTAGATAACAGATGATCTCTGATTAAATTTAAAGACATGAATAATAAATAGTAACAAGTTAAAGATAGACAACATATCCTAAAAATGACAATATTCTGGACATTGTATCTTAATAATAACTGTGAAACAACTGTTTTCCTAATCACTGAGAAACCATCATTAACTTTCATAAACATGTTTTTTTTTTTTTTTTTGAGTCTCACACCGTTGCCTAGACTGGAGTGCAGTGGCACGCTCCCGGCCACCGCAGCCTCGACCTGCTGGTCTCCGGCGATCCTTCCGCCTCAGCCTTCCAAGTAGCCAGAACTACAGGTGCGCGCTACCACCTCCGGCTAATTTTTGATTGATTGTAGAGATGAGGTCTCACCAAGTTGCCCAGGTGGGTCTCGAACCCTCAGGCTCAGGCAATCCACTCACCTGGGCCTCCCAAAGCGCTGGGATTACAGGCTGAGCCACCGAGCCCGGCCCTTAAACATGTCTTCCATCGCTTCTACAACTGGAATTCAGCATAGTAAAACAGAAGCACTAAACATGCAAAAACACTTAGTGTGCTATAGGTAACCAAAAAATCTGCAAATGACACACAGTGCTGCAGAAAGCAGGCCAACCTAATACAATTTGGTCACTACAGTAAGGCTTAATGCATGTAAATTTTTAAAAGTTTAAAATATATATATACTGTTACTTAAAGCAGTTTTATTAAGTTCATGGCATCTTTATTGAAGAGTTATATCATTATTGAATAGCATTCAGACTATTCAATACTAATACAATAAAGTTGATTTAATCATTTATAAAATTGGAAATGAAACATGGAAATTATCTTTTAGGTTTTCTTTAATAAATATACTTAATATACACACAGTCCTATTTCTTTGGGCCTGTGATGCAAGTATGATTTAACTGTGTGCTAAGTTCACTATGTAACATAAGCATTTATTTACTGTGAAATGAAAATTAAATTGCTGTCAAATCAGAATTTCAAATTCAGCCAGAAATGCAGTAAATTATAGCATAATAAATATTATTTGTACAACTTTTCTCAGATATTTTCTCAGTGCAGTATTTTGGGAAGGGTAGCAATGATCATATTATCTCTAAATAAAATAATAATTTTTCTTAACAATAACAGTAATAGTGCACATAGATTTTGACAGTTTTTTCTCCATACCTCTAAAAAAAGGCATTTAATGAAATTAAGTGATTTTGAGAATTATTAAACTTTAACCAATGCATTAAGAAACGGGAAGCTGATGATCTGATGCACTGGTTAATCTTTCCTTACTGTATTTTTCAGACCACTTGCGAGTCAGTTCTAGATAAAGACCAGGCTTATGAGGACGGTAATCTAGGTATACTGTGTTACTAGTTCTTTTGGGAACAGCTTTTTCAATCTGAGTTCCTTCATGCCACTCATTAAATGAGGTGATAGAAATCAAACTGGGGTGTGCCTGAAGTGCAGCACTCAGAGCAATTTCATAATACTTCCCATTGATTCGGTTCCTGGTGTTCTGAGTGTTCCATGGACGGATGCTGGTATCTATGTATCCTGGACCCACACTTGGGATAAATATTAAGTTGTATTTATCACAAAAGGATTTTAGGCTAGCCCAATTCTGATGCGATGAGCCATAAGTAAAGCCATTTGTGGCAAAATACGTGTAAACTCCATCAAAACCACTTTGAAGAATATCATATTTGTGTTTTTCTTCTACTAGAAGTGCAATAAACAATCCATCATAAGGAGAATTGCGAATACTCTGAGACCCTGAGGTGGTTAAGAGATTGGCCCATTTTTCAGGCTTGGTGATATAGGAATCATAGACATAAAACATAGGAAGATTGTCGCCAGTCCTTGTCTTGTATCTGTAAAAGGCTGGATGACTTCCATATCTGGAATACAAGCATATGTAAAAGTAAAAGGAATAGTCACAACTCACTTGCCATAGATAAAAACTGTTCAATGTACTGAAAATGAAGAAATCAGTGCAGTTGAAGCACACTGCTCCATTTCTTCAGGGAATCAGTTATATAAGTGCAATAATAAAAAATGAATTGTTAATTTTACACATTAGAAAATGAGATGCTAGATACATTACTGAATAAGTAATTCATTGTCTCATTTGAGGTTTACAAATGATGACTAATGCCATAACAAACCTATTATTTTCTACATGAAGACATAAGTTGCTTTTTTTGTACCAATAATAAATGTCCACTGTTGCTGACAAGGTTATTTGTAAAGTGCAATAAAGTGTAAAGTGTGACATCTGCCACATACTAGTATCAGTAAAATCCTTTAAAAACATGAAACTGTATTAATAAATTATTTCATGTAACCAGACTGGTGGATATAAATTAAAATATTAGCTATGGGTTTACTGTCATAAAATAAGTAGTTTGTGTTTCATAATCTGAATCTTCTTTTAAAAAATACAAAATGCTATATTCCTAAAGTTTAGAATATGTCAATTTAAAATATCAATATGACAGGAAAGATAAATAGCCTTATAAATATGTAAAACAGTGAAAATAACCTTTAACACAGAAAGTGAAGTATAAGGAACTTCAGCAATGTTCCTCAAAATGATTGTAATAGTCATTATAAAAACAGTTTAAATTAATTTTATTAAAATTGTCAATACTGTCATTGAAATCTGTCAAATATAACACTGTCAACTTTAATGTACTCTTCTTACAACAATAATTAACATTGGTTCATATAACAATATTTACAAACATTTAAGAAACTCACTTGTCTATAATATACTTGACATTTTTGTACATGTTTTGATCATCTCGGCTGTTATATGGCTCTATGTGAAAAGTGACCTAAAACAAAAAAAAAGATCAATTAGAGAAAGTAACTATCTATGATGTAAAAATAAAAGTATATTCCATATATTTAACAAGTGATTAATGTAACAATCTTAATTTAAGATGAATATTTATTGAACACAGAAATTACCCAGATAATTCATAGTAATACAATTTACTAAGAATTTCCTCTGCTAATATGCTAAATCGTATGTTATATTTATTATCTCAGTTAATGTTCACCACTGCATAAGACAGTTACTATGACTATTTCCATTTTGTAAATGAAGCAGTCAAAATTAAGGTAAGTTCAGTTACTTGCCCAGGGTCAGCAAGTTAGTTGGAGGCAATGTAGGCAATCAGAATTCAGAGCTCAAATCCTCAACCACTGTGTAATGTTTCTTTTCATATGCTAATTCCCTGTAATATACATGCTATATAGAATATAGCTACATAAATATCTTATATGACACATATCTTATATATCATATCCATATAAGATATATGATACATTCTGTATTAAGACATGCTTTTATTAAAAAGAAACAAAATCAATATGGTCCAGGAAAATCTAGATTCTTTTTTCAGGTGTGTGATCATTAAATTTACAATAAAATGGAATCAACAGCTGGTGCTTCTGTGTTGGGTGCATATACGTTTAGGATATTTCTTGTTGATGGATCAAACCTTTTATCATTATGTAGTATCCTTTCTTATGATAGCTTAAACTTTTGATAGCTTAAAAGTTGTTTTGTCTGATATTAAGATAGTGAGTCCTGCCTTCTTTTGTGATCCATCTGCCTGGAAATTCATTTTCCATCTTCTAACTATGAGTCTGTGGGTATCTCTTGTAGTGAGATGAGTTTCCTGGAGACGGCATACTACTGGGTCATAATTCTTTTGTCTAGTTTTCCATTCTATGTCTTTTCAGTGGTGCATTTATTCCATTCACATTTAGGCTGATTATTGAAATGTGAGAGTTTGGCCCCTGTCATAATGCTCTTACAAGGCTGTTTTGTTTTTGTTTAGCTTTTGTGTTCATATGTATGCGTATTTTCATTTTTTGCAAGTATGCTGTTTGTTCTCCTTCTGTGTTTGTTTATGAAATGTGAAGTACATGGTATTTCTTTTGTTCATTTTCTCTTCTATCCACAGCACCTTTTTAAGCATACCCTGTAGAGCTAGTCTCTGAGCAGCATATTCTTTTAGGGATTGAATGGGAAGGATTTTAATTCTCCCTCACTGATGAAGGTTAGCCTGGCTGGGTTGAAATTGGTTGAAATTTAAATTTAACATTAAATATTGGGGTCCAATTCCTTCTGGCCTGTGGTGTTTCTATGGATAAGTCTGCAGCAATTCTGATTGGTCTTCCCTGGTAGCAGTTTGATCTTTTTCCCTTACTGTCTTTAGGATTTTTTCTTTTATACCTACTTTGTGTAGGTGAATTACTATGTGTCTAGGGGTTGGTCTTCTCATAAGATGTCTTGCAGGGGTTCTCTGAATCTCTTGTGCTTGTATAGTCATCTCTCTGGCCAGATGAGGGAAGTTTTTCTGAATGACCTCATGGAATGTTTGTGCCCTGGTATTTTCTGTTTCTCTTTCTACTTCAGGTATTCTGATAAAAACCACAAAAGTCCATGCCATCAGAGATAAGATTGATGAGTGGGATCTTAGCAAACTGAAAAGCTTCTGCAAAGCAAAAGAAACCACCAAGAGTGCGGGGAGACAGCTCAGAGAATGGGAGAAAATATTTGCCAACTACCTATCTGACAGAGGTCTGACATCCAATATCTACAAGGAACGCAAAAGTGCCAAAAGTAAAAACAATTAAAAAAAAACCCAGCCCCATCAAAAAGTAAGCAAAATACATGAATAGACACTTCTCTAAAGAAGACATATGAGCAGCCAACAGACACAAGATAAAACACTCAGCCTTACTAATCATCAGAGAAAGGAAAATCAAAACCACATTGAGATATCACCTAACTCCAGTAAGAATGGCCATCATTAATAAAACAAAAAACAACAATGATGGTGAGGATGCAAAGAAAAGGGAACATTTCTACACTGTTGGTGGGAATGCAAACTAGGAAAACAGCGTGGCGATGCCTAAAATAGAAATTGGCCTTCAACATGATCCAGCAATCTCTCTTCTGGGAATATACCCGGAGAAACTTAAATCACTCTACAAAAAAGATACTTGCACTTGCATGTTCATTGCAGCACTACTCACAATAGCAAAAACATGGAACCAACCATGCTGTCCATTGAAACTAGACTAGATAAAAAAAAAAAGTGGTACATATACATGATAGAATATTACACAGCTATAAAGAAGAACAAAATTATGGACTTTGCAGCAACTTGAATGGATGTAGAATCTATTCATACCCAGTGATCTATCACAGAAACAAAGAATTGAGTACCACATATTACCACTCATGTGTGGACCCTGAATATTTACCATAGTACAATAAGAAAGGGATTGGTAGTAGTGGGAATCCCGGGTATGGGACATAACATCGATAAGGGTACTTGATCTCAAACCAGGCAGAGTGAGTACCAAAGGGAGATCCAAACTTTACCTGTATGTTGACCAGTTACACACCTAATTCTGAATTGTACAACAAATAGAAATCAACAGCAAATTTCTTTACAGAACAAATTACTCTATATAATTAAAATAACATTTCACAAAATAAACTACATTTAATTTGCACTATTATTCAAATAATTTATAATGAAATTACTAAAGAGATAATTTCTACTAGTGTTATTAATGGCAGTAATCTTCATAATGCTTAACTTGTTGATATGGTTTATATGTCTCTAATAGTGGAAAACAGTAAAGATTTTTGTTTTGTTTTGACTTAGAGGGTATGTGTGTGTTTTACAGATAAGGTTGACAATATATTTGTAATACATTTTTCAGGTTTTGGCAAGAGTATGACTGAATTCATAAACAGTTTGACTGGGGGACAAATAATATTCATTATTTTATTGAGGAAAATTAATTTTATTCCGCTAAGTTTTCCACTGTCAATTTTATAAAACAGGGGTAAGCTTACAGTTATGTTAGAATAGTTCACTCTATTTCTTTGTAGTTATTGAGAAAGGTAGTCATGAAAAGTCTGTGGACACCATTTGGCTTCCTAAGAATGGGCCTTGGGCTGGAACATTTCCTTACTGAGAGAAAAAAGCCCACAGGGTTGGTGCTGGGCTTATCAACTTGTGAGGAAATATTGCTTTGTTTTGTTTTTGTTTTTCTGGACCTAATGAGCAGTTTTGTGTTCTTAAGAACATTTGTCAGTGGCTTTCAGGCACACTCATAGCTTTCTTTTTTTAAAAAAGTTGTGGGGTACAATTCAGGGTAAGGTATACAAATGTTCCTTATGCAGGTACCCTTGTTGATGAATTGTACCCCTCTTTCCCCTGGCAGTTTCCCTCTACTGTCAATCCCTTTCTTATAGTATTATAACTGTTCAAGGTCTACTTGTGAGAACATAGGTACTCTGTTCTTTGTTTCTGTGATCATATCACTGAGTATGATAGACTTTAAATCCATCCAAGTTTGCTGCAAAGTCCACGTTTGTCTTTCTTTACTGCATAATATTCCACTGTGTATACGTACCCCATTTTTTTTAACCCAGTCCAACTTCGATGGGCAGTGTGGTTGGTTCCATGGTTTTTCTATTATGAATAGAGCTGCAACAAACATGCGTGTGCAGGTATATTTTTTGTAGTTTGGTTTGCATTCCTCTGGGTATATTCCCAGTAGGGGGATTGCTAGGTCATATGGAAGGTCAAATTCTACTTCTTTTAAAAAGATTTTTTTTAATATTGTGCATATATTTACAGTTTTTTAACTTAAAAAATGGGTTAGCTATAATAAATCAAGAAAAACTAATTATGGCCAGTAAAACCATCTTGTATATCAATTCTAACTAGTAATGTAGAAAAAATGCAGAAAATACTTCCCTTAAATGACAATCTATTTAAGAATTGTAAAAAAAAGAATAAGAGGATTTTCACTTTTATTTCTAATTTTACTAACTTAACAACAGTAATTAAAAATCTTTATGGTAATATAATATTGATACTGTTTTAATTTCAGGTTTCAGGCTCCATGAAGTACTTACGGAACTAGAGACTTCTATTGCAATATAAAACTTCTTTGTTTGCAATTACCCAATTAAAGTGAAATGTATTTTACATTAATCAGTGCTACTTGTTTTCTCAGAATCAATTTTAAAGTCAGATAGAATTCAGTGAAATATAATTCCCTAATTTTAATGAGATTGCAGTAGCAATACTACATAAAGAAAGTTTTTGTCAGTAACAAACTAAGGTCAAATTTATTTTTGCAATATATTGTTAGTATTGCTAGAGTAGTAACTGTTAGGACAGTTAGATTTCTCAGTAGCTTTGGTATTTACTTTTTAAATTCAGTTGAAAGAAAACTGTCAAGGGTATAGGTATTTTCATACTCTTATATAATGTTGTCTTGGGTAATTCTTCCTTCAGAAGCAACACTGTATTTTCTGAATTTCCATTTTAAATATAAAGAACACTATATTTAACAAACATGCTATTTGGAATATCTACATCAAAATAAGTTTGCTTTTATTTTATTTTTATTTTTTTTAGTTGGAGCCTCACTCCGTCACCCAGACTGAAGTGCAGAGGCCGCTCCCGGCCACCGCAGCCTCGGCGGTGCTGGGCTCCGCGATCCTTCCGCCTCAGCCTTCCAAGTAGCTGGAACTACAGGTGTGCGCTATCACGCCCGGCTAATTTTTTGATTTTATTATAGAGATGAGGTCTCGCCAAGTTGCGCAGGCAGGTCTCGAACCCACGGGCTCAGGCAATCCACTCACCTCAGCCTCCCAAGGCGTGGGATTACAGGCTGAGCCACAGAGCCCAGCTAAGTTTGCTTTTAAAGCTGTAAACTACAGATGGATGCTGAAAAACCAATAGTATTTTTTATTAAAAAATATGTAATTTTTAAAAATTCCCCTCATATATTTCTAACTAATTAATTATGAAATTACTTTGCAGTTTTATTTAATATATGATCTAGTCACCATTTCTCTTTTCCATTTGAAAAAATCTATTAGATCAACATTAAAATAACTTTAAAAAATGACGGAATTCTATACACAAAATTAAATGTTTTTGCTATCTTTGGAGTAGAGAGTCACCTAAATATTCCCCCATTTTGTGCTTCCAATTTGACCTTACTAGTCTCTTCCCTACCCTCCACCCAAAGCAAACTTTCTAGAGTAAAAATCTGATGTTTTTCTCCTTCCACAACACTTTCTCTCCCTGTCTTCACCCTGCACACTTTCCTTCCTGTACCACAACACGAATTAGGTAGGCTTATCTACTTCTACGTGATCTGAGAAAAGTACGAAGTAATCTAACAAAGTACTTTTCTCTTCTTGAAATTTACTTGTTTTTGTGTCTGATCTCCATTAGATTATAAGGTCCCCTAAGGACAGAGATAATATCTTATTCTTCTTAATATCACCAGCATCTAGAACTGTATCTGGCATCGAGCAGTAACAGAATGAATAACGAAGGCACAAATGATTTCCATGCAAAAGTGGACAACACACAAATTAAACTCTGAGTTTATCTTTTATACTGCATTTAGGTAAGAGTCACCTAGTTTTCACCATAAATTCACAATATTCACAACATAACAAGAAAAAAAAAAAGAAAAAAGAGAGGTCATGCATAATATAACATGCTTCAAATGGAGGTGAAAACCATTTTAAAAGAATCATGAATATATTTGTATGCAAGTTTCACATGGTTGAAAATCTACCTAAGCCTGGAAAGCAGATATGATGATGACTTGAGGGATATGCAAATAAATAATGGATGCTGAAAAACCAATAGTATAAAACATGCAATCTGTGTATAAAGTAGTAAGAAAACTTGCTACTTTAAAAGAAAATTTTGTGAATAATGCTGCAATAAACATGCATGTGCAGGTATCTTTTTCACAGTGATTTGAGTTCCTCCAGTATATTCTCAGAAGGGGGATTGCTGGGTCATATGGAAGGTCAGTTTTTAGAACTTTTAGAAATCACTGTTTTCCACAGAGGGTGTACTAGTTTACACTCCCACCAACAGTGTAGAAGTGTTCCCTTTTTCCTGTATCCTCTCCAGCCTCTGTTGTTTTTTAGTTATTGATGACGGCGATCCTGACTGGAGTTAGGTGGTAACTCAGTGTGGTTTTAATTTGCGTTTCTTTGATGACTATAACTAGTGAGACTGAGCAGTTTTTCATGTATCTGTTGGTTGCTTGTATGTCTTCTTTTGAGAAGTGTCTATTCATATATTTTGCCCACTTTTTAATAGGGCTGTTTTTTAAATTTTTTGCACATTTGATTTCTTTGTAGATCTTAGACTTTAGGACTTTGTCTGATATTTGTCTATCTTATCTCTTATGGCATGGTTTATTGCAGTATTATTCACAATAACAAAAACATGGAATCAACAGTGCTGCCCATCGGAAGTGAACTGGATTAAAAAATGTGATACATATACACAATGGAATATTACGTAGACATAAAGGAGGACAAAATTATAAACTTCACCGAAACTTGGATAGAGTTAGAGTCTATAATAATCTGTTCCAGGCTGTAAGTCAAGTTCAAATTAGTTTCATTTATCTGTTTTTCTGCATCCTAGGCAGAAGGGGACATGCTGTTATTATATAAGAGAACAGGAATACAACCATTTAAGCATGTGGTATACATTAGGTTGTCTCACATCTCACTAGCCAAAGCAAGCCATGAGGCCAAACCATGGGGCAAGAAGTATACTCATTCTTTCCATGGCGGGGAAGGGAAACAGAAATATTTGCTAAACAATGACAGAATCTACCAAACAACTCTATCATGTCTCACTCAAAAGATTTCTCATTGCTGTGCAGTTAATTGTATAGGAAAGAGAGAAAAGAACAGAAAGGATCCAACTCTGCTTTTTACATTTTCTGCAAAACCTGACTACTCGTTGATTAAGTGCTATATCCCTTGTTCCAGTGAATGTGGAGACAAGTATATAAAACGATTGATAATCTAAATCTCTTTGGAAAAAAATCATAATTTAAATTTTAGTTTTATTCATTTACACTTCCAAAAAATAAACTTCGTCTACATTTGCTAAAGAAAATGAAAAACAAATAACTAAAGCACCAAATATTTTTATTATTCTTGCTTATTTGTTTATAATTTAAAAGCACTTACCTAGAATGACTCTTGGTTGAAGTTAATAAATCAAAATTGTAATTAAAAAGTAGTGACTAATACTCATTAAAACATTATGTAATCAAAACTAATGAGCTATAACAAAAGCTTAACTAAGAAAAATTCATTTCCTAAAATCTCTCTATACTTAAAGAAAAATAGTGAAAAAACGTTTCACCTCAAAAAACACAGAGAACAGTTAAAAAAAAATCTAAGCAAAGAATGAGAAACACATTAATAAAAATTAAGGTAGAATTAATATATTACAATCATCAGAATATTTATAAATAGAAGGGTTGCTATGCGGGGAAGGAGTTATAAAAATTAGTATTAATTGAAGGAGAAATGTCAAATTATTTCCTTGCATTGAAGATTAGCAAGAAAAAAAGAGATGTCATTAATGAACCCATTGTACACATGGTCAGTCACATACACCGTAGGTCCCAATTCATCAGCACAAAATCCCACATCATTCATCTTTTCATGTCTTATTGCCTTAGCACTTTAATTCTAGTAAGGTGCTGTCATTAATTAAACACATTAACACTTCCTTATATTAGCAAGAAAAAGGAATATTTTCCATTGTTTAAAAAATTGAATTTGTTACATTTAAATTATTTTTAAAAATCTGTTCTACAAAAATATGACAGAAATCACAGAAAAATCCAATAAACAAAATTATCTTGTGGCTTCATTCTGTCATTTTACAAATGTGAGGGATAGCCAAGAAAATCAAAGAACTAATACAAGATTCCAGAGCTACTCAGTGGGAACAAGCTCCAGTCTCATGGTTCCAGGTCTATTCTTTGTACTAGAGGTAGTTCCTACCCAGCTTCCTCCCCAGCCTCTAAGGTCAATACGTTTAAAAAATTTTCAAAAATATTAGTCACGCTCCAAATTGTTCTGCTCATTAGATAAAAAATCTGAAGGACAGAGTGATCAAGTATGCCTGCAACATTTACATAGACAATTAGTGGTTGAACTCTTTCCTACTCTTTCCTTTTACACAGCAGCTTTAAACAGGAGAAAGACCAACCTATCCTCAAGCATCAGAACATTTTCACTTTACCTTTAAAAAAGGTAAAAGACTAAAAAGCCAGTTTCTGGAGCTTGCATCTCCCAAGATTATAGCAGGGTCTGGACAGAAGAGCAGACCTTGGACTTGTTTTGCAGAAGATAAATCAATCACTTATCCAGTCTCAGATTGGGTGCCAGAACCTGGAGCCTTGCCTATTTGCAGATTTTAAATGCCAATAAGAATTCCCTGAATGGCACTGAGGGACACAGCAGGTGACAGTTCTTACCAGTCAGCTCATTTGTGAGATGCTGTCTTAACAGTTTCAGGATTATAAAGCAGAAAGAGGAGGCAGCTTTATGGCCAGGAATTAAAAAAAAAAATGCTCACCTATTTAGCACTTCTCTCTCCCTAGAGTTCCATTTCTATTCTCCAATAACTACTGAATCTGTAGGCTGAAAGAGGAAAATTAAGGCAAAACTAATTTTTCATATTTTTATTTGAAATATTTCAACAGTGCTCTAGATCATCTCTTATGGAGCTCAATGACCAGTATTGGACAATCCAGATTGTTCTCCATGAGTGTATATAAACTGCAAGGAATTACAAGGCAAATAAAAAGCTTCTTCAGCAATCTTTAAGAGTGGTAGCAATCTGAGAACTCAGGGTAATGGTCCCTACTTAAAAGACACTCTAATTCACATTTTCATTAAGATTTGCAAACACATTGTCTTGACAAGAAGAATAAATACTAACAAATATGAGCAATCAGAGAATGAGTAAGGGGTATTAGATATGAAATATAAATGACCAAAGACAGAACAGACAGGATATACAATTTAAAAAAAAATCTAAACAAGTATCATGAGGACAAGATCATAAATAAACATTCCCTTTACACCTGATTTTAAATGAATATTGAATTACATGTTGGATTCCCATATTAAGTGGGAATTCCCACATTAAGTTGCTCCTGAACTATATATTATGTTATATAACCTCTTTTTTTCCATACTGAGCCTAAAGTTATACTCTTTATTTTAATTTCCACTACTTTATAGTACATGTTGTTATCTGGGAGGATGAGTTTTCCCTTCGTTAAAAACATTTTAAGTCTTACTTTATTCCAACATATTTATAAATTTTGGGATTAGTCTGTCAAATTCTGTGTTTAAAAATCTCATTGGAATTATTATTTGGGAGGGAAACTGCTGGGGCAGGGAGGAGCATACCTCATCAACAAGGGTACCTGAATAATCAACACCTATATACCTAACCCTGAATTGTACCCCACATCTTTATAATAAAAAAATAATAATACAAAATAAAAATAAAAGAAATACAAATGTTTAAGAGAGTGGTTATTTCTGCAATTTTGAAACTTCCCATCAAATTCTTGTTTATTTTGCTGGTCTTTCATATTCTTTGATAATAAGGCAAAGAGTTCTTTATATATATATATTTCTTTATATTTATAAATATATATTTCTTTAAATATATAATATAAATGTTTTTCCCATGTAATTTGTCCCATTTTGTTCTCTACTGAATTGAATATATTTTTTGTTTCAGTCCTCTTACTGAACACATTATTAATATTTCTAATAGATTTTTGTTTTTTTTTTTTGAGTTGGCGTCTCACTCTGTCGCCCAGACTAGAGTGCAGTGGCACACTCCCAGCCACTGCAGCATCGACCTGCTGGGCTCTGGCGATCCTTCTGCCTCAGTCTTCCAAGTAGCTGGAACTACAGTCGTGTGCTACCATGCACAGCTGGTTTTTGATTTATTGTAGAGATGTGGTCTCACCCAGTTGCCCGGGCGGGTCTTGAACCCTCGCACTCAGCAATCCACTCGCCTCGGCCTCCCAAAGTGCTGGGATTACAGGCTGAGCCACTGAGCCCGGCCTCTAATAGTTTTTTACATTATTTTCACAGGCTTTTCAGGTATTTGCCATTTGCAAAAAATAATTATTTTATTATAAAATTTAAAAAATTTTTGCATTGTTTTAATCAAACTTCTTTGTTTACAATCTTCATAACAACACTAAATAATACTGTATTTTTGTACTGATCTTGTTTGAATCAATTAGCATGATATTTCTGTTCCTCCATCAGGTATGGTATTTCATATAAGTTATGTCAAGACACCCTTTATCAAGTTAAAGAACTCTGGTTATCAAGAGTTTTATTAGCAATGAATTTTTATTTCCTCAATTTTTCAGGGTCCATTAAGATGATCATGCTTTATCTTCTTTAAATAATTAATGAAATTTTGTTTATTTGATTCTTACTCTGTACCAGACACTAATCTAAGTGTTTTACATTCCTCATGGAATCTTTCTAAGTACTTTGTTACTATTTCCACTTTAGAGATAAAGAAACAGAGACACAACAGTCACATTCAAAGCTAGAAAGTGGTTGATCCAGGATTGAATGTGGGCAATTTAGATTCAGATTTCATACTCCTGAAATCATTCTTAGATCCTTGCAAATACACATTTCTTATCTAAGTTTTCCTTAGGACCTTTGCATCTATTTTCATTATGATATCAGTCTATAAGTCTCCTTTTGGTGCTACCCTTAGTTTTAAATAGAAATTGTGCTGTCATTATAGGACAAATTTGTAAGTTTTCTGTGGTTGCCAGTAACCCAGATGGCTCCCAGTGATTCCCATCTCCTGGTATTCACAACTTTACAGTCCCTCCCACATTGTGCCAAGGTTGGTTTATCAGTACATAAAACAATAGCAGAAGTGATCAGGTGTCACGGCCAAGATTATTTTAAAAAACTCCTGCAGCCTCTATATTAGTCTCAGTCTCTCTCTCTCTCTCTCTCCCTCTCTCCCCTCTCTCTCTCCCCCCACCACCTTCTCTCTCTCTCCTCCAGATATTTTTCTTCACACCTTTCCAGCTCAGCCACTTCCAGATTCCTGATCCTTAGCAATTGTGTGAGATAACAAACGTTTGTTGCTCGAAGCTATAATTTGTTCTGCAGCAACAAATAATGAGTATACTTTACACTATATTTCAATATCATAAGAATCAACTGGTTGAATAGAACTGATATGACAGGAAAACCTGGTGTTATTATAGGGAAGACAGCTTGTTACCTTTTATATTTTTTCTAGGATAATTATTAAATTCAGATGTTGAAAATCTTTCTGTATCAAAAAATAATCAACATTTTTTGTATTTTCCTAGAAAAATACTATTTCTTGTACATTTTAAATATGACAATATAAAGTCTTAAACTAAACTCTCTTCTATACCTAAAAGTATATTTCCTTTTAATTTTTTTTTCCATTCTCACAACACAATCAAGTAAAAGGGATGTAACCACCTTTTTAATTTTTGACAATATGTTCTTTCCATTTTTTTCTTTTTCAGTCACACCAGTGGTTTGCCTATTCTGTTTTTCTTCCCAAAAGTGGAAAAAAAACAAGATTAATTTATCCAAGTAACTGATTTTGAAGGTCCTGTATTCTATTCAATTCATTTCTTACTTCATTCTCATTAGTACTTCCTTCAACCTCATTATCCATGTCTTTTTGGTATTGTTAATGCAATAAACTCAGTGCTATTTATTTTTATATCACTTAAATGTCAGTTTTGACTTTTTTCTTTAAAGCAAGTGTTATTCTTAATTATAATGTTATAATTAAAACCTTAAAGAATTTAATACCTTTTAAATGGTTTCGACTCAGTTATTAACTTTCAGTGGTATTGAATGTAGTCAGAGAATGTAGATTCTATGGTTATAATTTTTGTGAATTTACTAGAATTAATGTTTGTATCTAATATATGACCAATTTTTGAAAATAGTATCCTTGTATTTTAAAAACGATGCCTATTTTCTTGCAATTCAGTAGAAAATGTGCCTTTGTAGTGTTATTAAAATCCTTTTAATCATCCATCCTATTTGTTTCCATGATTCATTAATTTCTGAAAGAAATACAAAACATCTCATACTGTGAGAAATTTTACCTCATTTGTAACACATGTTAATATCTGGGTAGAATATGTTTGATTTTTCATCTGTCTTCAGATCTTCACCTGCATTCTATATGTACACAGGTGTGTGTGCGTGCATGTTAAAGTTTAAATTAAGTTTACATTTTTTGAGCAATGGCTTATTTTTTAACTACTTTATTAATATGTAAAGTCACATTGTTAACCAAACTAACTTTAATGGATTTTTTGACATCTGACATTTAAACATATAAATCTTCACTAAATTTTGTATTATCTTTACAAATGAACCTTTCAATCCTTCTAAAATAAACAATAAATTAATTTAAAACATGGTTGGAAAAATAGTAAAGACTCTCTAAAATATAATTCAGACAAGGTTAGGAACTAAAAGAAATACAGTATTATTTTAAAAGACTCTAAATCACTATTTTCATATCATTTTTAATTAAAATGACCACTCCAAAAACTGCTATCACTATCCTATTGTCCAAAAGAAATAACTTATGTATAGTTTGAAAATAAAATACCTTCAGATTATATTTATGAGCTTTCTCCAAAATAGCAGGTACCAAGTCATCAGTAGGTTGCCCATTCTCATCACTTGAATCAGGAGGGTACCAAGATAGGGCTAAAACACCTATTTAAAAAGACCAAAAAGAAAAGAAAAAAAAAAAGACAGGAACATGAATGACTACAGATATGCTTTCAAAAGACAGAGTAAGTACAAAATAATTAACCATAAAAAATACACGTATTCACAAGAGGTTATGTTACATTATTGCAAAATACATACGGCTGTTAGATTATTTCGTATAGTCAATATCTATGAACACTTTTTCAGGCATTAATATATGTTTGTAAAATTTAACAGACTTTACATTTTAGAATAAGTTTTAGAGTTTACTGAAGAATAGAAAGGAAAGTACAGAGTTCTCATTTACTCTCCTGCCTTCCCCACCCCAACCCTCCACATAGTTTTCCCTATTTTTAACATCTTTCATTGGTGTGGTACATTTGCTACAACTGATAAATCACTATTCATAGATTATTATTAACTAAAGTTCACAGTTTACATAAGGTTCAGCCATTGTGTTGTACAGGTCTATGGGTTTTGACAAGTCAATTTATCATATGCTCACAATTACAGGAACAGACAGACTAGTTTTATGCTCTATAAATCTCCTGTGCTACACCTACTCATCTCTCCTTTCTCTGATTTTTCTCTCTGATTTTTTACTGTCCATAATTTTGCTTTCTCATGTCATATAGTTGAAATCATAAAGTAGGCAGCTTTTTAGGATTGACTTCATTCACTTAGCAATTTGCATTTTAGTTTCCTTTATATCTTTTTATAACTTGATAGCTCATTTCTTTTTACTGCTTCATAATATGCCATTGTATGAAAGCCTTTCCATTCACCTATTGAAGGGCATCGTGGATGCTTCTAATTTCTGGCAATTATAAATAAGCCTGCTGTAAACAGTTATATTCTGAGATATTTTGTGGATCAATATCTTTAATAGAAGATTTAAAAGTAAAATAAGCATAGTTCCTCCTTGTAGTCTCTACTTATTTTTGGACCAATAAATATAAAATGTGTATAAGAATTATAAATTATATAGAAATCACTAATTGGAGACAGAGATTTAAGATCAACTAATTCAAATCTCATTAAATATATAAATAAATGGAAGGTCACTAGAAAAATGACACTAATTTCTAGAAAAATCAACAGACTCTTTAAGGCAGGGAGAGAAATAACAATGGTATCAAAAGAAAAACATATGGAAATTAGAAAACAAAAGGTTATAAACTGCCAGATAACCAAATTTTAAGACCTCAATTTTGTGGTAGCCACGCTATGAATAGATAAAGCCCGTCTAAGAAACAAAATTAAAGTTAACAGAAAAAAAGATGTCTATGCCCCCTATCCACTCTGAAAATAAGAATAGCAATAAAAGTATGAGAGGTAGAACAAATAACCTATAACATATGGGGTTTCAGGAAAGCTCTGCCTAGTCAAGAAGGGATTGATTACCGACAGAAGAATGTTGGTGAGAAGAATATCTGGAGACAATCCAACATTCACGCTGCCTATTAGCCAAGCTTAAAAAGAACACCACAAATAAAAATAAGAATGACAATAACAATTTTTGCAACTTGGGAACTACCTACAAAAAATATTTCATGCACAAAATATGTAAAGAATAAAAGGGAAAAAAAGATTTAAAAACAGCAAGACTATGCCCCAAAATATGTGAAAATCATAAGCAAAGCATTCTTCCATGAAATTGAAAGCAAAATGAAATTCCTGTTTCTAGTAGTAGTGGACCAATTTCTAATCAAAGTTGGTCTAATAGTAGACCAAATACTCTCCATAAAAACAACTAAAATTGTTAAACAAAACATGGGGAATAAAAAATTTCTTTTAAAGCCAAAGACCAGAAGAGACTAACAAATTATCTTATCAAATTAAATGAAAAATATACAGCCAAAGAGACATGTGACTAAGGAAGACAATTTGCCACAAGTATAATTGGCAGAAGTAAAACAACTCTCAAAACCAGTGTATTACATCACAGGTTCACAATGATTGCACAGCTCTCCAGCTTAATTTAAACTTAATGTAAAGTGACTCAAGATTGGTATTCTAAACAGTCACCAGGAAAAAGCAAAAGCAAATTCTTTCTGGAGGAAGGTATCTTATTCTTGGACCTCAAATTATTTGCAAAAACTATGTTTTTATAATCAAAGATAACCAAGGACACAAAGAAATAAAGCACCATGCACAAGGATCAGCAAAAATAAATTAATTAAAATAAATTTTAAAAACACATAAATGAACCTGCAAAAACTTCATATATTGCTATGACAGCTTAAAACAATTCATAGTTTAAAAGACGAAAGATAAGATAAACATTCACCTTAAAGAATTCAGAAAATTGTCACTTTTGTCCTTTTCCTAATCTATCAACTAAGAAGACTCTTTCATCTCTTCTTTTTTTTCCCCCCTTAGAGGCAGAGTAGAATAGTAGAATAAGCATGGGCTTTGAACAATGTATTTGAATATCTCATCACTTATTAGCTAGTTAACTAAGAGCAAGTTAACTTCTCCTTGCACACGTGGCCTCACCATCAAAACTCAGATGACTTTTCCTTCCAGAATATGTTCTAAGTATAAAAATAAAATTCTATTTCCCAGACTACAGAATTCAATAAACATTGTTTCCTTTCACTACCATATTCCCTTCTTCCTTCACATCTTCCCTCCCCTCCAAACATACATCCCTCCTAGCATTCATACACAACACACACACACACACACACATACACACACACACACACACACACACACACACACACACACACACACAAGCACAGTGTTTTACATCTTAATGCTATGGTCTCCGTTCCACCTTTTCTTTACTCTCTTCCTCCAGCTTCACTACAATCTAGTCCTAAGCTGTTCGAAATGTTATCATCATTCATAACAATTAAAATTTTTAAATTTTAAAAAATTAGTTTTGTTTCTCATTCAACTAGCCATATTTCAAGTGCTCAGTAGCCACATATGGCAACATACCCACTAGCATAGATACAGAACGCTTTCATCAGGACAGAAAGTTCTACTAAACAGATTACTCTGATTCTCCTAACACAGTAATCACCTCATTCTTTTCTAGTGATTTCTCTTCTTCTTTTATCCTCTCTAGGTATACACTAAAGCTTGGAGAGAATGTACTTTCTTCTCTCTTACCCTGTTGTTACGTTTGTTTCTTTATTGCATCCATTATGAATTCCATATTTCTAATTCTATTGCCATACTGTGCTCCACAGTCCAATTTATCATTATACAGTGTCTTTTGGACTGTGACACTTATCAGCTCTGAATACAGAATAGCCTGGGACCTAATCCAATAATGGCTCTACCACTGAGAAAGGTTGGGTCATTTACAGTGGTTGTGAATTCTAGACAATAATCTGAAAGTTTTCTCTAAAAGTAGCCAACTGAGTATCATTTATAAGTAAAATATATTATTCTGTATTTCTTACATTCTAATAGCTCAGTGAATTAGGTTAATCTTTGAAGTCCAGTCTTGGAATATCAGCATTTTAAAATGCAAAACAAAAAAACAGTCATGCCATATTGTTCATGCCATCCTTCTATAGCTCAATATAACTGATACACAATAATTTTTTTGTTGTTAAGTAACATGATGGATTTAAATAGGGTAACAGTAAGAATACAGGGTATAAAATGGGATAGATCTTGAGAATTAAGACCTGTTTCTATTATTCGATAAATATGTATCCTTAGGTTAGTAATTTTACTTAAGTTTTCACATTTGTAAAATGGGGAGGTAAGTTCTGTTCATAATCCAAATGTCTGTTTTAGAAAGTACAAATTAAAGAATGCAACATATAGAGTAAGAGTAAGAGCACCAACACATAGAGTAAAAGTGCTATAAATAACATTCAGTAACAAGAAGACGGTATAAGATAAATAAATTTGAATACCCTGAAACTCATAGAGCTTTTGATGTGTTTTCATACATACAGAAAACTTAGTTTTCCTGCTTCAAGCACCTCTAACGTTCTCTCAAAAAAAAAAAAAAAAAGACTTAACAGAAAGGCCAGCCTATTTCCAGACATAAATACTATTACCACTCTCCTACTCAGGATGACACACTTTCAATAACTTTCAACAAAAAATTATGAGGCATATAAATAAGCAAGAAAAGCAATGCACTACCAAGAGACAAAGCAGTAAACAGAACTAGATTCACATATGAGACAGATGTTGGAATCATGAAAGAGGGAATTTACAATTACTATGATTAATATCTTAAAAGATCTAATGGCCAAGGTAGCCAACACGCAATATCTAGTGAGAAATTTTGGCACAGAGTTGAGAACTATGAAGAAGAATAAAACAGAAATACCAGAAATGTAAAACACATTAAAGAAGATGAATCAATCCCTTCAATAGGCTCATCAACAGAGCTGAGGAAAGAATCAGGAAATGTAAAGGCAAGTCAAAAGAAATTATCCTACCCAAATTACCATAGTGAGAAAAAAATCTGGGGAAAAATACAAAACAGTGCATCCAATAGTTGTGCGATAAATATCAAAATTCAAGCACACCATGTTATTGGAAACCCAAAAGAGGTAGAAGTTTTATTTAAGGAAATAATCACTCAGAATTTTGTAAAATTAATGAAAGACAAAGCAACAGTTTTGAGAAGCTCGGAAAACACTAAGAAGGACAAATACCAAAAAACAGCAAGAAAAATAACAACTATGCATATCATTTTTAGATTGCTAAAAACAAAACTGAATGCAGCAGAAACAGATATAGGAAAATGAAGATATAAAAATATTTTTAAAAATTACACCAGGCTTCTCATCAGAAACCATGGAAGACAGAAGATAAAGAACAGAGTAATATTTTTAAAATTCCAAATGAAAAGAAACATCAAAACCTGTCCATTGAGAATTCTATAGCAGATGCAACATCATTTAAAATATAGGATACAAACAAAATTTGAAAGAATTCATTGCAAGTAGACCAGTATCACAAGATACATTAAAATAAATATTTAAGGTAGAAAGAATATGATTCCAGACATACACTTGAATCTATGCTAAAATATGGTAAAATGACATCAATAAATGTAAAACAAATTCTAATTTTTAATAACTATAAAAGCCAACTGATTGTTGAAAGCAGTGTTCAGCAAACTATGACTGCAGCAAACCTTGCCCTTGTAGATCATTTCATCTATATATTTGCTTAAATACTGAAGACTAGGTGTAATCATAAAAATTATTCAATTAACCTAAAGAAAACAGAAAAAAAGAAAACAGAGTAAGTGGTAGATGTATGAAGCTGTTAACAAGATGGAAGATTCCAATTATTCAACCATATCAGTAATCATATTAAGTGCAAATAGTCTAAATATACCAATTTACAAATATCATTTCCAGGTTGGACTAAAAATAAGCAAGACCTTATGATATGTACAAGAAAGCCACTTTAAGTACCAAGGTATAGACAGGTTAAATCTAAAAGATATATAGCACCTGACACTAATTTTAAAAAAGCTGGAGTAGTTAAATTAATGTCAAAATAGACTTCAGAACAAAGAACATTACTAGCAATAAATAGGAAAATTACATAGTAACAAAATACTCAACTATCTAAAAAGCCATAACAACCCTAAATGTTTATGTACCTTAAAAAAGAGCTTCAAAAGATATGAAGCAAAAACTGACAATCCTGAAAGGAGAAATAGATACATTCACAATTTTTCTTGGACTCCTCAACATGCCTTTAACAGTAATTGACAGAATAGGTAGACAGAGAATCTGCAAGGATAGAGAAGATCTGAATAATACTATCAAGAACTTGAACTAACTTGCATTTATAAAATGATTCATTAAAAAACAGCAGAATACACATTCCTTTCCAGGGGAAATCAATGAAACCACATGTTGAGTGTCTATAGCAATATGAAAGCTGTATGGAATATTCTACAAATATAGACATAAACTTTAAAGTGAATGCAAACTTGTTCTAAAAAAATGGAAGACATCATGTTTGATGTTAACAGGTAAGTACATTTAAACTTTAAACATATAATTAATCTTACTGTAACTTCTACTTGTCCTACTTTTATGTACAAATTTTAGAGGGAAGGGTGCAACAGAATTATGACCTTACTGAAACAGATATTTTCTACTTTCAGCAAATATTCCAATGTTTATTTCCACCCAGTGCTTTTGAAGCACCAATGATAAAAATAAGGGAAAGACTAGAGAATGATATTAACTCATCTTTAAGTTCCCAGAACCAGCACAAAGTTGGGACATGGTGGAAACTCAATAAATATTTAGTGTTAACTGAAGGAAAGGGAAGATAATTTTAAAGTTATAGAGTGTGTGATGTTTTGCTAAACTGAGCAATGACAAATTGTTTACATAACAAATTATCACATATTTCACCGCTTAAAACTAACATAAATGTATTATCTTACAGCTGTGTATGTCAGAAGTATGGCATAGGACTCAATAGGCTAAAATCAAGGTATGGGACTAAACTACATTCCTTTCTGGGGACTTTAGGAAAGAATCTCTTTCCTCACCATTTGAGCTTGTAGAGGCCACCACATTCTTTCACTCATAAATTCTTCACTCCATGTTCAAAGATAGCAACAGTGGGTCAACTCCTTTTTACATCACATTCTTCTTTTTTCACTTTTCTCCTTCTACTTATAACAACTCATGTGACTAGATAAGTCTCAATCAAATAAAGAAGTATAATGCCATCTCAAGGTCCTTCGACTAGCGAACTTTTGCATCTGCAAACCTAATTCTCTTTGCCAAGTAAAATAACATATTGATAGATTCTGAAGATTAGGATGTGGACATGGACATTGTGGAGGCCATTATTCTGACTATCTCACTAAAGTTTTAGAAAACTAAAATTATAAAAATAAAAAGGTATTCATCTGGTATTTTTACAATTGTGAAATATCAATACAAGGGGTAGGATATATGTGATACTTAAAAATCTTGAAAAGGATACAAATCTATCATATGATATTGTAATATATCTGATACATTATAATAATGTAATAATTGGATTTAAACATAACATTAATACTCCATTTTAATTTTATCATTATTTTCAACAACAAGAGTGGAATCATTAGGATTTATGCACATGCCACTTCTAATTGTAAAAGCAGAAAATCAACCAACTTGTACTCTGTGATAACAGTATAATTACTTTACAAAGCAATTCAATTTAAGATAAAAAGAAGACCATTTATAACAAAGAAAAAATATGAATGTTAAAAATGTTGTCAAAGCATTTTCAACCACACAGCAATTTAAATAGCCTTCATTTACTATCTTTGTCAATTCAAAAAATGTCAGCATGCCAGCTCCATGGATAAAAATAGTGTTTTCAGTCAGTATTTTAAAATTAAAATTATTTTCTGCCTAATAATAATGAGTACAATTCAACATGTAACTGATTAAGAAATTATTTACTTACTATAAGTAATAAGTAAACTTGTACTGTTACTTTTTTTACTATCAAATGTTACTTATTAAAATCTTTGCCTAGCAGAAAATCCATCACAAAGTCAAATATTTGTATCAATATTAAACTTTTCAACATTTAAAATAAAAATAACTGCCTTAGTGACAATGTGTAGAATTAATATCCATATAAATGATATAATAGCAAAATAGTGTACAAGGGTAAATGTTTTTATAAACATTAGACAGTCACAAAAATGTGAACTTAAACTTTTCTTCCCAATCAGAATCAAACTATAACATATTATTTATACATAACATTTATATATATTCATTTACTTTAAGTATCTATTTACACTCTTGAAATAATAAAACTCAAACATGATACAACGATCACTTGAAAAGTAATCCTCTCAAAAATAAATTAGTAAATAGAGGCAGATAGACACAGGCATACTTACCACAGGTCAATGTTACCTAAATTTACCAAGTCTACTTTATGACATAGTACAGACAGAACATAGAAACTAGAGCTCTAAGTATATAATAGAGTGTTAAATTTTATAAATAGTTTAAGAAACAATTACTCCATAGAAGAACAAGTCATCTTGCACATATTTCATACAAATTCATAGAATTATACATTGTTTTGTTCATGAAAGAGCCTCATGTTTATATACATATCAGTTCCATAGTGAGTTCATACCTCTATGTAGAGCAATAAAAATGTAAGAACATCCAATTTCTTCTTCTGGTCCTACTTCTAGGAGCACTAACAGGATAAATAAAACTAAAACAGGAAGGTTTTGCAAGGGAGATATTAACAAATTGAAGAAATTTCAGGCACCAAGTTGTATTTTTTCATGTAAATCACCTGTGGGACATTATGACTCTATCTACATGCATAACTGGAGTGCCCAGAGGAAAGAAAAGAGAAAGGTAAGAAGCTGGAACAACAATAAAAACGACCTCTCATCAGTTAAGTTAAAGGTGCATATTATTAAAAGGTGTGCATTTATATTACAAAATAAATTAAATGAAGGAATATATTAGTAAGTCAGAAGAAAATATAAAATAACAAGCAAATTCAACCTGAGAAGGCAGAAAAAGGATTAAAAAGGAACAGATGGAGCAAATGAGAAATAAATAGCAAAATGAAAGATTTAAAAGACATTATTACATTAAACAGAAATGAAATAAACACAGAAATTATGCAATAAGAGATTGCCAAAATTATTTTTTAAAACAGAAAAGACCAAATGATATGCTACATAACTAAAATTTGAAACAGTCCAAATGTCCATCAACATGTGAATAGATATACATAATCATATAATGAAATACTACTCAGTACTAAAAATGACTAAACCATTGATATAGTTAATAATATGGGTACATTATAAAATAACGTGCTAAGTAAAAGAACACAAGCAAACACATACAAACAAATGCAGAACAATTCTATTTCCAAAAAGTAATAGAACATTCACAACTATTCTACAGTGATAGAAATCAGATCTATAGTTTCCTGAGTTAAAGGAGTAGTAGGGTAGCACTGAATAAAGGAACTGTGATGAAACTTTTTGGGCTACAGAAATATTTTACTTCTTGATTAGGGTGTTATACAAACAGGTGCATACTTTTGAGAAATACACTGAGCCACAAACTTAAAGTGGGAGAACCGTATTTTATGCAAATAAATAAAATTGAGAAAGTAAGTAAAATTAGAAATCAACAAAAATAATATGTCCACAAATGCTCCAAAATTTAGAAATTAAACAGCACAAATCAAAGGCAGTGTTAAAAGATGGTTGCCTGGATTCTTAAGAACATACATACAGTTTAATTTAAAGATAAGTATTTAGTAACATAATTAATAATGATGTGAGGAATGATTAGTAAGTTAATGTTACACAAAAAACATATATGTCCATACACACATACATAAGATAATTACCAATTGAAGCTGAACGCATTTGTCTCATGTGAGTTTCTATGACAGAAGGATCCCGAGAACTGTAACTTCCCAACTCAGGATAAAAGCTGGAGCCAATGTCATCTGGAGGGTTGTGCCTTCCTTGTGGATAATTCTTGGCTATTCTAGGGTCCCAATGTTCCAACACTGGGTGGTTCCAATGTATATATTTACCATCAAATTGTGGATTTCCATACCAGCTGTAGTAAAATACATGTAAATAATAATTCAGAGGTGGCAGTTCTTCTGAATTAAGTTCAGAAGCTTTGGAAGGTTTCATAGTGATTTCAACACTTTTAAAATTCTTGGTATTTGTTTCCCTGTTGATTCTGTCACTCTTTTGGACATCAAAATTCTTGCCCAAATGAATCGTTTGTTGATGAAATTCTGGAAGAAGGTCAAGTCCAAAAGGAGCTCCAAAAGTAGTTGTATTTGGTCTCAACATCTTCAAACCCATCATCAGAGAGAAAACAAATAGAATAAAAAGTGACAAAATGATGCAAGTCCTTCTCCGAAACTTTGCCATGATGACATACTTTAAACGCCAAAATAGTAAACGTTTTGCTGCAATTTATTGAAAAAAGATAATTAGTAAGTAATACCAACAATATTTTCCAATGTATTAACATGAAAACTAAAATTTATAAAGTTCGTTACACTAAAAAAATTAATGAAGTACATTATAATACTAATTACATCACAGAATATTGATGTCTGTAACTAATCTATATATGGCTAGAGCAAATGTCAATATTGATGTAGAAATATCACCATGTGCATGCTAATTACATTAGTCAGATAAGCCTTTTGAAAATTTTATTTCATAAAATAAAATTTTCATCACTTGAGCAGATTTTTTGGCATTAACATTCTATAGAAAGAATAAAATTTTCTAAATTTAAGTGTAGAATTTACAAATCATAGTTAATAAAATGAAATACTTATTAGTGCATAAAATGCCTAGTCATGAAATTAAGTCAAAAACTTTTAAAACTAAAATAGCAATTTCACAAGAAGGGGATAATTGTGCATTTTAAATAATATTTTGAAATGGTTTGGAATCAGACAAAATTTTCAAAATAACATTAGAAAAAACAGTCGCAAGTTAGAGTTTCCCAATTTTTAAAAAATGCATTAAGTTATAACTCTGAAAGTCTTACCAAACAGGGGTTATAAACAGTAACTTTTAACTTCTAAAATAATATTATGTGATTGTTTGTGAGTATGTGGACAGACATATATTAATAGTGTATACACATATGAGTACATGTATATAGGTACATATACATCATAAAAATAAAATATTTGTCTTTTTATACACAGATATTTTATTAGAAAAGTATCTAGCAAAATATTCTCATTGACTGAATTATAAAATATGGCTTTCTATATTACATAATGTTGTTATTTTAACAAATAGTAAGATGACCAAGCATATTTCGTTCAGAGATAAAAAAACAGAGATTATTTTCAAGGTCAACCTTGTATAATTGTGAGATATATTACATCTAAAAAATAAGATAAAAGACAGATGTCTGGTTTAAAACATAAAAAGTAACATTATAAAGGAAAATTGCCTACTTAAAAGCTCCCTTCCACGTCTTGTATCGCTTCACAATCACCAGGCCTGCCCATCTCCCTGCCTGGGGTTCATCACTTGCTTTTATGTTTACCATTACCTCACTTTTCTTTATAGTTTTCACATAATATAAGCATACCTAACTAATATTAATTTTATTTTGCCAGCTTCAAATTTTTATTCAATTAAATATGGTGTGTGTAAATTGATATACATATATATGTATGTGTACTATATACACAATAAGTATACATTGTGTCTATTAATGCATATATGTACACACATGAACACATGCATATGTACATATATGTATATATACATAAAATATTAGTATGCATTTTGTTATATCTAGACACATGTATGTCTTGCATACATTTACATGATATAAGTATGTATAATTATGTATATAATTAAGTATATAAGTGTATATAACATCCATAAAACTCCATCAACCTTCTTGGACACTTGACCTAGTATCCTAACTCTTCCCCATTCCTGCATTCTATCACACCAGTTTTCTCTCTAACAAAAAGTCATAAAAATGAACTTTTAGAAAAGGAATAGGTGAATTCCTATCCTTTGGGTAGAAAGGGGATTTTGTTTTAATAATATATTAATTCACTGCTGTGGTAAATATTCTTTCAGGTCAATATTTATCTTCCTAAGCTTTCAAAGTTACATTTTCAAAGTAACAACATATGTTATTCCTAACACTCTAATTTAGGGACGCACTTCTCCCCCATAAAGTTTGTATTATATTTTAATAGTATTATTGCATGAATACACTGTGACCACAGCAATAAGCTAGATCATTAGAATATGATATACAATCAATAAAATATGGCATAAGTTAAAGCAAACATTATAAAAGTAGACAAATGATTTATTAATTTGGTTACATGAAAATTTTTAAACTTTTATAATAAAGTCTCAAAATATAAAAGACACAAAACTAACTGAAAATATATTTGGAACACACAGATCTGATAGATGATTACTACCCAGAGAAACCAGACACAGTTGACTTTAAGATGAGAAACAGTTGAACTTTTATTCCTCTCCAAGGAATAAACAAAATTGTGTTTGCTTAAAATACCAGGAAATTCTAAAAAACAAAAAAGTAAAAGATGTGCAATTCAGTTGAATTTAGCAACTATATTATGTTAAAAAAAAAAAAAAAAAAAAAGCCAGGTGCCTCACCAAATAAGTAGATTGGTGAGACACAGTTCAAAAGTAATTAGTGAAAAAAAAAAAAGGAACAAAAGAACTACAAAACAGAAAATAATTAAGTAGTAGGTCTTTACTATCAAAATTACTAAAAATATAGAGATAAAACTCCCCAATAAAAAGGTACAGAGTAGCTGAATGAAGAGAAAAAGAGACCCAACGCTGTGTTATCTACCAGTATTCACTTTAGACCTAAGGGCACACATAAACTGAAAGTGAAGGAATGGAAGAAGATATTTCATGCAAATGGTAACCAAATGAGAACAGGGGTACTATACTGAAGTCACACAAAATAGACTTTAAATTGAAAACTGTCACAAGAGACAAAGGTCATTACATATGTATGCACTCAACATCAGAATACCTAAACATATAAAGCCTAAATATATAAAGCAAACACTGACAACTCAGGAGGGAGAAGTAGCAAACAATAATAGTAAAATACTTCCTAGACAACTTGATGAGATCTCATCTATACAATAAATCAAAAAATAAAAACAAAAACAAACAGCAAAATACTTCAATATCCTACTTTCAATGATAAATATAACCTATAAATTCATACTATTTTTTTAAAATGACAAAATAAATAAATTGAATATGGAAGACTCTTATATTAGAATGCCAACTAATACATTTCGATAAAATCATGAAATTAGAATATTACTATGTGGCAACTACTGGAATGTTATGGTCTGAACATGGCCCCTAAAATACATGTGTTGGAAACTTAATCCTCAATGCAAGTTCTGAAAGGTGGGCCTTAATAAAAGTAACTTACTGCTCTATTAAAGGGGCTTGAGGAATAGGCTGGCTCTTTTCTGCTATTCCACTACATAAGTACAAAATGCTCTTCCCCTATGAAAGATACAGCATGAGGGTGCCATCTTGGAAGCAGACAGCAGCCACTTGTCAGACAACAAAACCTGCTGGTGCCTTAGATCTTGGACTTACAAGCTTCCAGAAGCAGAATAAATAAATTTCTGTTCTTCATAAACTACCCAGTCTCAGGTACCTTTGCTATAGCAGCACAAAATGAACTAAGACACATAAAGAATACTATCAGGCAAGAATCATAAATGAACACTGAATAAAATATTAAAGTCTGATGTGAAACAGGATATCCACATATTGACGAAGTATTTCACCAGAAGATATCTAATTAATCACAAAAGGGAACACAGTAACTTAACAGTGAAAAACCTACCAAATGTCAACTTAAACTAGTGATCAAAATTAACTTTATCAGTTAATTAAAAAAAAATACGTATGATCATGAATCTCCAGAGAGGATGCACTAAGAAAAACATGGAACCACCAGTGTGGTATTCCTGTTAAAAATTAATCCAGACCAAATCATGAAGAAACATCAGATGATATATTAAGGAATACACACATACACATTTATATACATACATATATACAAACATAAGAGGGGACCTCAAAAATCCCAGAATTTATTTATAAAAAACTGTATATTTACTCTCACATGATTATACTTCAGTCACCTTCAAAGTACTCTCCATCTGATGCAATGCACTTATTGAGACGGTTTTTCACTGCTCAAAACTGTTTTTGAACTCATCAATTTGGATGCCTTTTAGTGCTTGTTTTTGGTTTCATCTCTTCCACCATCAGCAAAACGTTTCCCTCTGATGATATTTTTTACATCTGCGAGACAAAAAAAAAAAGTCTCTCAGGGTGAGATTTGGTGCATAGGGAGGTAGGGTAATGAGGGTCATGCCATTTTGGTTTAAAAACTGCTAAACACTCAGTGTGCTGAGGGCAGGTGTTCTCATAAATCACCCATCATGAAATGAGCAAATGCATTGAAATTCCAAAAAAAGAAAAAAATCATTGACGCCAAACAGCAGCCTCTCACAACACCCCTAACTGGTACACTGATGTCGACTGTTTCCTAGAATACTTATCTAGTGGGGGAAGCCTGTTCTACAAGGGGTCCACCCTCCAAAAGATAATTCCAGGCTTTTTTGGGTCCCCCCTCATATATATAATGTATACGTAAACACAGTTTAGCATATAAGTAAGGGTGTGTGTGTACAACAGTAAGCAAATGCAGTAAAACACTATGATTTGGTGAACGTTCAGGAAAAATATACAAGAATTGTTGAATTGTTTGTACTATTGAGACAGGAGACAGAAAAAGGCTAGGCAGGCAGACAGGGTGGAGGTCCTCCGGGAACAATGTAGCAAACTTCCGGCCCCTGGGGTTAATACACTCACACTGGTAAACAAGTCCCTTGCAAGCCTCTCAAGCTAGACCTTAAGAACTCACTGCTGAGATACAAAAAAAACCAATCAGCTCAAGGCAAAGTGCTAGCCAATCAGCTCATCATGAGGCCATTCCTCCTGCCAGTTGGCCTTTAGTACCGACCAATCAGCACAGATAGTGCTGACCAATCAGTTCACAGCTAGTGCTAGTGCTAGCCAATTGCCTTAGTCTCAGGGTGAAAAGCACCAGGTTTCAGCCCCAAATCAGCGATCTCCTTGGGTTCCCTCCCACCGTGAGAGCTTTTCTATCCTCTCAATAAATGCTGCTTTCTCACTTTCTCCCATGTCCCTCATTCCTCCTAGATGTGCGACAAGAACCCTGACCTGAAAAGCTGCAGAAAATCGTTGGAGCTGAAGAGCCATGCAACCTGGAGTCTGGCTTACCAGCCAACTGAGCTGGGAGAACCGGGAGAGCTGCTGGAAGAAGGCAAGACTCCAAAGTGGAGACACTTCTGGGGGTTGCAACACTCAGGGTTTGGCTTGCCAGCCCATTAGAGCCAACACTCTGGGGACTAGGCTTGCCAGCCCACTGAATCAACAACACTGTTGGGGTTTGGCTTGCTAGCCCATTAGAGCCAATACTTCTGGTGCTAGGATTGCCAGCCCATCGAGTTAACCCTCTCTGGGGCTTGGTTGGCCAACCCGTTGAGCTGACACACTCAAAGCCCAGGCAGACCTGAAGAATCTGTATCACTGTTTTTGACAACTTTTCTGTAAGTCTAAAATTAGAAATTAAGAAAGAGGGAAATTAAAAATTAGAAATTAAGAAAGGGGAAAAAGAAAGAATCCCAGTAGTAAATTGACGGCTGCTAAAATAAACACCTGCTTATCTCTGGAAAGGGCCAACTTACACAGTCTTTCTAGTTCTGTACCACATGACTCCAGGGAGTGAAATTTGTACATGTAAAATGTGGCAGCTCTCTTGCATTGGATGGGAATTAAAGAAAGATACAATCATTTTGTCATGCCACTCTAATTTGATGGCCTGGAGTTTTCAAATTATTGAGATCAAAACAAATCTTTTCCTTAGCTTAAAGAAAGTGCGAATTTTGACAAGACATAAAACAAAAAAATAATTTATGGATGTAATATGATCTCAACTACATTAAAGATACACACAGAAAAAAGGAATATTCTAAACACATAATAGTTATCTATGGGTGAGAAAACTGATATTTTCTTACTCTGTCTTAGAATACTTCATAAAGAAAAAAGTTTATGTAGGTATTCTAAGGAAATAATCAATGGTAGTGAATGTTGAAGAGCCACATAGAACTGGAGGAATAATTAATGGATTTCAAAATTGGTAAGACATTGATTTTTGTAATGTTGACTTCAACTGAGTAGTAAGAGATGCATAAAAGATAAGGATATATGATGAAAAGAATATTGATCTTTAAATATGAAAGTGTAAGTTTGAATCAGTCATAGACCTAAGTTGTGTGAATCTGGGTAAAGTAACTTAGCTGCTTCTTTTAAAAAAGCATATTTGTTTTATCTTTTGACAATGATTCTGTGAATCCTGCAAGATATTGCTTAAAAAAGAAAAAGTAATGTTTTCATCAAACAGTAAATACTAATTGGATTTAAGAATAAATGAAAAGTGAAGAAATAAAGGAAACAACACTGAAACTTTTTTGAATTTGTTAGGTTCATTTTCTGGATCTACACATTAATACAAAACACAAAATGTTCATTTTGTTGGTTTGCTTTTGGCCTCTTGCCAATTTTTTAAGCTGTTCCCTCTCTCTTTTCATATCACCTAATTCACTCACTTAAAATGTTTGTTCACTGCATCATTATAGATGATCCACTGGCTCTTATCTCAACCTCTATAACTAAAATAAGTCATCTAAATCTAAATAAAGACAACTGGACGTTGTGATTAAAAATATGAGCTCTGCAGTCCAAATGCCGAGTTCAAATTCCAGCTGTAACATTTTTAGTTATTTGACCTATATAACTAATTTGATCTCTCTGTGCTTTCCTCACTTGTAAAATGAGTTACTGCCTCACTCATAGGATTTTTGTGAGCATGGAATGAATTAATATACAGTTAATATAGAATCATGCCTGGCTTAGTGCAACACTAAATAAATAGGAGCAATTATTTATGAAGATGAGGATGATTAAAGATCAGGAAATTAAAAATCACTGTTTTATTTTCTCTAAATGCCTATTCTCTATAAGGCCAACTTTTAAAATACCACTCACCTTTCAAGTCAAAGCTGAAATGCTGTCTCTTCTTGATACCTCCCCTTATTCCAGCATGAAAAGTATTCACTCATATATTCCATTGTTACAGTATTATCTAATTTTAAAATTTAAATTGTCATTTCTTACAAGATTATGTATTACATCATGATATGTATTTACATGTTTTATATCCCCTGCTAGATTGGTCCTTAAGCTTCAGAAATGGAGTCTACCTTAACATTCTGGTGGAATATAGTATGACTCACACATAGTCAGTGTTAAGTGTAAACAAATTTTTGGCCCTTTTGTTTTTGACATTGGTATATATGATTCTACGAACCATCTATACACTTAATAAGTTTACAGTGTGTACTGAACATATTATATAGGAAAAACATGTGCTTAAAGATCCAATAATTTTAAAAATCCATTTTAATAAAAATTATCATCTTCCACATTGCAAAAACATAATGCCCCCTGAGATGCCTAAACCTTCTGATCTGATAGGAAAGGGGTAGAGAAACTACTTGTTTAGATTCAACAACAGAAAGAAGTTTTTGAAGTGCTCAGAGAGGAAACAATTACAAGTTAATTGCACACGTACAGGTTTCCAACGCAGGAACCTACTGAAGGCACTGGCTACTGAAAATCTCCTTTCTCCCCAAAAGGTAATTTATATTTATACATAAAACATTCTTTTGAAGGTATGGTTTCAATTTTTGAATTTTTGTGCTTTTAATCTTTTGAAGTTCTAGCTGACCTGGAGGTCCAGTGAGGTCTCCTAAAAATTATTAGGCATATCCACCTAGCTAAGAGATCCAAAGACCCAGAATCAGAGCAATAACAGTTATGATTTCAAAAAGCATTTGCTGTTATGTAATTGAGAAAAGCCACCTTTTAATTACTATTGTCAACTAAATTATACAGGCTTCTGGTGCTTTTTCTTTTTTCACACTGTTTTCTTCTAATTTTATTCTATATGAAGCCACTAGAGATAAATATAACTAATATTAGTAGAGGACACATCTGGAACTTTCAAGATCAGTTTCTGTACAAAGGTTTCTTTGTCCTGGTCAGTTTTTTGTAAACACATGCACCGTTTGGTTAACAGAAATTCAGTTGGGCATGATTTCATCCTTCTATTTTAATCTTCACAACAATCTATGAAGTAGAATTTCTTTTTAAAACCACTTTACAGATGATGAAAACTGAGCAGGGTAACTACAAAGTCTTTGGGCTAGTGCATGGTTACGTACCTATCTCAGGTTACGCAACTAGCAAGGAGCAGACTAAGTCTGGCTCTAGAATTCAAGTTTTTGTCCTCAGGCTATTCTGCCTTTTTACAAGATATTAGACAAGTCAATTGTAGGAAATATACCACAACTATTTTTTGACATGTATGAAGGCTGCAGACACGTGCTCATGTTTTCATATAAGATTATGTACTTTTAAAACAATGACTAACTGTTATCTACTCCATATAGCAAAGCCCAAACTTACTCTAAAGAAAGCTTATTTCATCGATTTTCTGATCACTATCCATCATGCGAATAACAGCAGCAATGATGATGATTATTTTTGCTAAGAGCTTGAAAATCCACAAATTCACAGCACTCCACCCTCCTTTCAAGTGAGCCACACATCATAGCTCAACACGCATAGAGCAATGTATTATCAAGAAAGTGGCAAACAACGTGACTTAACAGCACCGCTATCTAAGTTTTATTTTGTGTTTTTCTTCCCAACTACTGCCTAAATGACCTGAACGGCCCATTCCAGTCTCACTTGTCTTCTTTCCAAGTTCACACAATGAACAGTCTCTTCCCTTGTTTTGTTTTGAAGCACTTCCACCTTGACCCCTAACACTTATCCGTAGGGTTTTGCAACAAATACAGTGAAATCGTGTTGCCTCCCTATACTTCAAGTTGCTCCTTTGGAACCTGAAAAAACAAGAAAAGGCACCAGCCCAGCAGAGCTGCATCCCGAGACTCGGCAAGGGACAACAGTCCACGGGGACAGTGCCAACCACCGTGAGCAGGTGAGCGGAAAACCACGCAGCGGCCTCGCCCCCCGGCCGGCTTGTCCCCCCGCCCAGAGGCGCTGAGACGGGCGACAGCAACCTTCCTGCCGGGCCCCGAGCCCGGTGGGCCTCGATCCTTCCACGGTCCCGGTGGGCTCCAGGCCGAGAACCAGCAAGACGGCACAAGAGCGAGGGGTGGGAGGAAAAACCTTCCCTCGGTCCGAAATTTCCAACTTGCTGGAGACAGAAGGAGAAGCCCAGGCGACCAGGAGCTTCCGCTCCCACGAGGAGGCGGAGGCGAGGCCGGCGGGGTCGGGACACAGTGGGGTGAAAGGCAACAGAATCCACTAACCCAGACACAAAGGGGTGTCAGCGAGACACCGTGGGGTGCCGGGGGTCCCGAAGCTCCGACTCCACGGCGGCAGCGGCCGGCGTCAGGGGCGCCGGGTCAAAGGGCACCGGTGGGAAAGCGGCCTCCGGATTGGCTGGCGGGGGCGCGCGCAGGCGCCCGGCGCGCATCTCGCGCCCGCCGCGGCCGCGTCTGCCGGGCACCTGGTCCTGCGGCTACTCACCGGGGTCTGGGGATCGGCCACCAGCAGGGACTGGCCCGGCACAGCGGTTGAGACGGGAAATACAGCCAAAAAGGGCCCCGGCCGCCACGCCGCGAGCCCGGGCAGCCCCTCCTCCCCGCAGGCACGCGCGGGGCGTTCCGGGAGGCCGGGGGGCGGGGCCCGCGCGGCGGGGGCGGGGCCCGCGGGGCGGGGGCGGGGCTCTCCTGGTGGGCGGGGCGCGAGTCCCGGAGTCTGCGGGCTGGAGGGACACGGATGAAAGAAAGTTTCAGGGCATTCGGAACTAGCCGCGGAAAGGGGTGGATCAGAGTCTGGCTGACCTCCCATCCTCTTTCTGCCGCTAGAAATGACTCACCCCGGCCTTAGAAACTGTCTTCTAAGGCTCAGCTGGGAGGCTTTGACTTCCCAAGGACAGAATTTTTTTTTTATTTGTTTCATGTGAGGCGTTCAAAAGCTGCTTTTAACTCAACTGCGCTGGTTGTTTACAAACTTTTTAAGTTGAGGAACTGTTTTGCTTTTTTTTTTTTTTTTTTAGATAAAAGAAACTTAACTTTGAAGATCAAGGTAGACAGATGAAAGATAACGTTTTTAACTTGCAAATGCATAAAATAACATTTGTACTCAGATATTTGGAAATAATTGAGAATAAGGGAGATGTAAAGAACATGAACTTTTGAAAGTGGGGTTACACTGGAAGGTTTCCATCTTACATCAGTCTCAAATCAAGAGAATTTATATTTTGTTTGATTACATAGTAACGAAGAAATCCTGACTCATAGGCTAGAGCTTGCTTGTGAACTTTTTAAGCCTTTCTTAAAGGATCACTGGATATTTTACACCAATTTGAATTGGGAAATATACATATAGGAGTATATTCTATTTGTGCACGTTTTAAAGAATAATAATAAAATACCCACTACAGAGCTTAAGAAATAGAAAAATGTACATGTATTTTTTAAAGCCTTCTAGGAAGGCCTCTCAAAAAGCTTCTTTTCCATCACTATTATGGTTAATATTGTATTACTCATTCCTTTGTTGTTTTGAAGAGTTTTATAAATAGAATTTACTAAAAATACAGTTTTTCTAGTGTTGTATTTATATAGGTGAACCATACTCCAAACCCCCAACCCCAAACAAATTCCTTCTTCACTACTCATTCAGTTTTTGAGAATCATCTATATACAAATCCGTTTCACATCTACTGGTCTGGCACATTATTATCCGAAACACCTGCTGTAGTCAAACTTCTAAGTTTGGGCTGGCAATACCATCTGTTTCCTTTTTTAATTTGCATTTCCCCCTTTGTTAATGCCTGTTCTTAATTTTGGCTCATTTTTCATTAGATTGTTTGCTTTTGAAAATTAATTTGAAAATCATCTTTATTTTTATGGTTTAAACACCTCTCTTGTCAGTTATATAGGCTGTGAATATTTTCACTTGGCTTGTGGATTATCTTTTTCATTTTTATGATGTCTTTTGATGATCAAAAGCTTTATACTCTAGGATGCAGCTTGATGAATTTAACAATATTCTAAATTGTAATTTCATGCATTTTCTTTCTACAAGATTCTCCCCAATTGGAAGTAATAAACTATTCTCTTTACACTCTTTTAAACGTTTGAAAGTTTAATTATAAAAATTTTAACACAAAAAAGAACAGACAATGTAATGAACACCCATACACGCAACACTGGGTATTCAAATATTTTGTAAGTTCCTCTTCCTTATGATTATTTTCTAAAATTGCCGTAACTATTTTTGCCTCTTCACTCTGTTATATACTTTTCAGGATGAGCTAGCCAAAATCCATTAAAAAAAAGAATTGGATTTGGATTGAGATTTTGGCTTCCTGGAGAATTGAATTTAGAGATTATTTTAGAAAAAGTGTCTTCTTGTCTATGAACATGGTATAATATTCGGTTATCTGGGTTCTTTATGTTTTGCTATGCTTTGCAATCCCATTTACTAAAAATTTGAATGTATTTCATTATTTAGGTTCTTAGTTTTATTTCTAAAATTGAAGATTTTTTTCTTTAAGTTATATTTCCAAATTGATCGTTAATGTATAAAAACAGAATCAATTTTTATATATTAGTCCCAACTCCAGAAACTTTGCTGATTTTTGTCTGTTTTGTTTATTTCTTCATTACATCTTTGAATGTTCTGTATACATAATCATGTTATTTGTAAATAAGAATAATTGTTGCCTTTTTTCATTTTTTCACCACTATTCATTTTTCTTTTATTTATTAGCAGGACCTCCAGTACACTGTTTAATGGGAATAGTAAAACCATCTCTATCCCATTCCTCACATTACTGCAGTATTGTTAAAGTTTTATCATGAAGTACAGTGTATGCTGTGGCATTTTCTAGATACTTTTTTTTTTAATTAAGCAAATGCCTGCTATCCAGCACTGTGCAAAATTTAATAATCAGTATTTTATTATGATATTGTGGGGTACAGTTAAGGGTTAGGTATACAAATATGCTTAATTCAGGCACCCTTGTGGATAAGAGGTGTCTCCCCATCCCCAGACAGATATTCACTACCGTTAATCCCATCTCCTTTCCCCTCACCTCCCGATACTTTCCCACCACATCAGTCATTTTCTTATAGTATTACGTTGGAAGTTCAAGGTTCACTATATGAGTGAGAACATGTGATACTCAGATCTTTGTTTCTGTGAGAGGTCACTCAGTATTATAGATTCTAGTTCCATCCAGGTTGCCATGAAATTCATGATTTTGTTCTTTTTTAGTATTCCATCGTGCATATGTACCACATTTTTAAAATCCAATCCTCTTTTGATGGACAGCATGGTTGCTTCCAGGTTCTTGCTATTGTGAACAATGCTGCGATAAACATATATGTGCAGGTATATATATATTCTTATGCTTGAAAATCTTTTATGAATTGCCCTGTCATTTTTCTCTTCAACAAAAATATGTGTATAAGTTAGAAGCACTGAATTATTTTTTTTCAGTCACCCTAACACTCTTAGAAAGTTTATTTTGAATGATGCTCTAATTACATTTATTTTTGTTATACACTATGTATACGTACACACACACTACATATTTTTATGGTTAATTATTAAACATAAAAATAATTGGACTGTAAGTATATCTCTTAACAAAGTGAATGGGAAGGGTAATTATGGCAATTGGCTATTTAGACACTAATTTTTTTTTTGAGTTGGTGTCTTATGCTGTCACTCAGGCTGGAGTGCAGTGGTATGATCATGGCTCACCACAGCCTGGACCTCCTGGGCTCAGGCAATTTTTCCACCTCAGCCTCCTGAGTAGCTGGGACTACAGGTACACACTGCCACACCTGGCTAATTCTGGTATTTTTTTGTAGACACATGGTCTTGCCATGTTGGCTAGGCTGGCCTCGAACTCCTGAGCTCAAGCAATCCTCTTGGTTCAGCCTCCCAAAGTGCTGGGATTGCAGGCAAGACACCAGTATTTTAAAGTGTCCTTTTATTGTTGCCTGAAGGTATTTGCACCTTGGGAAAATGCTTCTTGGTGAGATTTGGGACAGGTGTCTTTTTTTGTAGAGTCAGGGATGGGTCACTGAGTCGGGACAGGTAGGATAGGGTCATAGACATACACTGTAGGTTAAGGAAGACACTGATTTCCTTGTAACTCTTCAGACCCACAGATGTTTTGGAAAGTGGGACATTTCTGGATGTTCGAAGACCAATGTGCCCAACCCTGGCTCACCATGTATGGAAAAGGGGGCGGCCCTGCGGTTCCCTCCTCTCTTTCTCTGGGACAGTAAATCTCATGTCAATGCACAGGCTTGGACAGCGGCAAGAAAATACAAATAAGAATCGATGCTTTACAAATGTTAATATGTTGCCTGTACCATAGAAGTGTGGAGACATGAAGGTGTGGAGATGTGAAAAGAGCTTGTCTAAATATTGTGCCAGTTGGTGGCCGAGCAGGAGTTTTTCATTTGTCATGTATTATTTTTATTTTTTATTTCAATAGCTTTGGGGGATACAAATAGCCTTGGTCTGGGCTTTAAGTGTCCCCACCACCCCCACCTGCACACTGCACCCGACAGGTGATTTTTTCATCCCTTCACCCCTTCTCCCTCCCCCTTCTGAGCCTTCAGTGTCCATTGCACCATTCTCTAACCCTTTATGGATCCTTAGTTTAGCTCCTGCTTCTAAGCGAGGACATGTGGTGTTTGGTTTCCTGTTCCTCACTCATTCACTTAGGATGATGTTCTCCAATTCCATCCAAGCCCAAGCAGGAATTTGAATTCAGTTCTAGAGTCCTTCCTCTGTGCAGGATTGTGACTTCAGAGCCAGACCGTGGGACATCCCAAATCATGGAGTCTTTCTTTCAAAACGATTCAGTGGGCACAGAGGTGGGGCCTGAGCATTGATTTCTTCAAGGCTCCCACAATGGACTCTGAAGCTGGGTCAGGGTTGAGCCATGGGGGCCTACGTTTGTTCATAGGCACAGAGAACATCCCCCTCCCTGAGGCAGCATTCAAGGCCCAAGTGGGGGGAACTTGGCAGAGAGAGAAATTGGAGGCCTCTCACGTGAGCGGAAGCCAAGCCACCAGAGGGGCATCTTCTTGGTTTGTTTTTCGCCACTCAGATGGCCCTGCTTTGAAGTCCAGGCTCTCAGGAGACCTGGGAATCTTGAATGCAGGGTAACAGGAAGGAGCCAGAAGTACATCTTTCTTCTGCTTTTTTGTTGTTTTTGATTTGGGTTTTCACTGTCGCCCAGGCTGGAGATCAGCGGCACAATTAGGGCTCACTCAGCCTTGACCTCCTGGGCTCAGGCAATCCTTCTGCCTCAGACTTCCAAGTAGCTGGGACTACGGGCATGTGCCTCCATGCCTGGCTAACTTTTTTACTTTTGTAGAGGCAAAGGCTTACTATGTTGCCCAGGCTGGTCTCAAACACCTGGGCTAAAGTGATCCTTCTACCTCGGCCTCCCAAAGTGCTAGGATTACAGGTATGAGCCACTGCCCCCCGGCTGAAGCTGCTTTTAAGGGCCTGCTTAGGACTCTGGGGCTCTCCTTCTGACCTCCTGTGAGAATCCCTCTGCATCTCGAAAGTCAGGCTGCAGCAAACTCAAGGAGACCGCATGTCATCTATCTCCAGTATGGGAAAAGGCCTGCTGTGAACCAATTTCTCTGTTACACCCAGCTCAAGGACATCCTTACCGCCTGGCTGGCAAGGCAGCCCTTTCCCCCAGGACCCTCTGTGGGCCCCTTCCACACTGGCTTTCCTCCACAACTGTTGTGACTCTGACAGTCTCAGAACTAATTCCTTCCCATGCTGGAAGGGAAGAAGGGTTACATTTGTGTAGAATGACAATCTGAGTTTTCTTCTGGGGCAGAAAGACCTTGAGGAAAACCATGTGTTGTCAACAGTCACCAAACTCCAAAGCCAGCTTTCTCCCAGCACGCTGCTTGGAGCTGGGCTTGGGAGAACAGGGTTAATGCCCAACTCTTTCTAGCAAGGTGCTACTGAAAACAGTTTTCATATCCAGGAGGCCCAGAGGGTAAGTATTACAGCGGAGCGAGAGACAGTAGACCTATTTATCACCGTGTTGTCACTTGAAGGGAAAACAAGCTTTATTCCCACTTGCCATGGGGCCCAGGTGGATGCCAATTGAGTTACTACATTTCTGTCTAAAAAATGGTGCCCAGCGCTAGGGCCTTCGGGGGACGTCCATAATGGGAAACATTGGCAGAGCAATAAATACTGGGCTGCAGTTCTTGCCTGGGCGTGCTGGCGGTGATGCTGATGCTGTGCGCTTGTTTACTCGTCTTTTTCTGGAGACGTCCCCAGACCTGGGCATCTGAGGATCGTCCTAACAGTGCTTCAAGCCTCCCATCAAGCCTGTGCCGCCGAGCACTAATGAGGCCCAAGGCCTACGGCAGAGCCCCTCCCCTCCCTCCTCATCAGCTCAGCTTCACTCTCTCTGCCAACTCTAGCGGTTGACTCATGAGAAATCCTGGTAGAGGCTTTTTTCCCCCCTTTTAAAACATACTCACTCCACATCTCATAAAGGTTGCAGAGATGTGCAGTAATGGTCTGGCAGACATTTACCCAGTGAGACACATTTTCCATTGTGAAAGCTACTGTCCCTCAATTTCATCCTAATGTAGAAGACACACAGAGTACCTTACCTGACCTCCTGAGAGTTGCTAAGATGTGGTATAGAAATAGCCCATAAAGGGCCCAGGGGTTTTGGTACTGGCATCTCATTAAAGGCATTGAAATGGAAGGTATATCAACATTTTAGTGGGAGATTGAAGAAGAATGTTAAGGAGAATTCAAGGTTTGGACAGTTAAGCCTATGCTTTTCTTTCTTTTTTTTGGTGAGGGTTTCACTCTGTTGCCCACTTGGAGTACAATAGTATGATTATGGCTCACTATAGCCTTGACCTCCTGGGTTCAGGTGATCCTCCTTTCTCAGACTCCCTAGTAGCTGGGACTGCAGGCACACGCCACCATGCCCGGCTAATTTTTTTGATTTTTTGTAGACACAGGGTCTTACTATGTTGCCTAGGTTGGTCTCGAACTCCGGAGCTCAAGCAGTTGTCCAACCTCAGCTTCCAAAAGTGCTGGGATTATAGGTGTGAGTTACTGTGCCTGGCTGATTTTCTTAAAAGCATGAGGCACTGGGAATAGTGAACATTTTGGACCATCTGGCAGAAAGTCTCCTTCCTCAATGGAAAGAGGAGAATGTATTCATAAAGATTTATTCTTGACCTTAAGAAATAGTTTCATTTCAGTTCTTCTGCCTGAAGACAGGGGAGTGGCCTCTGGTCACAGGAAGTAATCACTGTCCCTAACATCACAGGGAATTCAAGACATAACAGCTAATACCTTCTACCACTGCAGGAGAATGCCTAATAAAAAGAAGAGTTGACTTATTTGTCAACTCTTAGGCAGTTGTACATTCATTCATTCAAACATTCCTTCATTCAACAAACTACTGTTGTGCTGTATGAACAAATCAGGATACTTCTCTGGATTACAGCTGGGCAAGGAGGGAGTTAGAGCCGAGTGAGGAGGTGGCCACATAGTCCAGGGGCTTGCACCAGGACACAGGTGCTGCCGGTGGCGTGGGGAGAGACGCATAGACTTAAGGTATATTTTGAAAATGCAGTTGATAGAACTCAGTGAAGAACTGGAAATGGAAGGATGGTCCCCTAGTTTCCAACAAAAGCAACTCAGAGGTGCCTGCCTATGAAATAAAGAAGAAGAGAGCAGACACACATTTTTTAGCTTCCACAGTTGTAACCATTATTTTTGTTTTCTTTGTGAGTTTTCCTTTCACTTCTTAAATCATTTGTTCACTTATTTTTGAGTCAGGGTCTTACTCTGTCACCTAGGCTGGAGTGCAGTGGCATGATCATGGCTCACCGCAGCCTCCACCTTTCAGGCTCAAGTGATCCTTCTGCCTTAAACTCTTGAGTAGCTGGGACTACAGGTGAATGCCACCATGCCCGGCTAATTTTTTTAAAGAATAGTTTTTGTGGAGACCAAATCTTGCTATGTTGCCCAGGCTGGTCTCAAACATTTAGGCGTGAGCAATCCTCTTGCCTCGGTCTCTGAAAGTGTTGGGATTACAGGTGTGAGCCATGGCACCCAGCCCTTGTAAGTCCTTTAAATGTTGGTGTTCTCAAGCAATTTACCCTTGTCCTCCTTATCACCTCCCTGAGTTATTTCCTCCACACCTGTGGCTTCACTTGCAAAGCAGGCACCTTCCAAAGCCACGTGGGCAGCCCAGTCCTGTCCCCTGAGCTCCACACCCACGTCTCCCACCCAATGCTGGCCCTTTCCCAGTTTACTTCTCAGGAATTTGAATGTCAACATGTGAAAAAAAAAACTCCTCTTCTCCCCAGCCATTGCCCGTGACCTCACCAATCGTCTCCACTCACTTGTTCTGCTCCTGCATTGCCCTGCTTTGGTCATCAGACCACTGACTTGCTGGTCACCCAGACCCGTATCCTGGGGGTCATTTGAGTTCCTCCTTCCTCTTACTGTATTCTTCCTCTCACTATATTTCATGGACTCTCTAGCTTATATACCAGGGGTGCAAAAAAAATGGAGACACGCTTTATGAAATGCTATCTATGTAATACTTTTAGTTTGCCACAATCAGAAGTGTCTGGATGTTGATAGTCACCACTTTGAGCATCTCTTGTGATTGCTGAAGTCAAATGTGACTTGTATTCATCTTATGGAGCATTACAATTTTAATACAGTTTTTTCCCTTCTTAAAATGAGTATACATATTGGGGCACCTTCTGTATTTCTTGTCCCTGCCCTATGCTCTTCATCTTCACCTCCAGTTGCATAGTCTAGGTCCTCGTCATTTCTCACCTGGGTACCACAATGTCCTCCATCTGGTTCCTCTGGCTCATCTTGATCCCTTTCAATGCACCCTTCAAGCTGCCCCCATTTGATCTCATGCTCCCCTCTAAGGCTGGTGGGTAGTTCATCACTTCCTTCAGAATAAAACCCTTTGAACAGTAGCTTAAACCTTCCATAACCCAACTTCCACTAACAACCATAGTGTCATCTCATGTCACCCTCGCTAGACGTCATCCTGTGCCTTCCTTAATACCTGTCTCATGACCTTTTCTGAGCTATGTGCTCTGAGACTGAAAGGCCTTCTCCTCTCCCTTCTCCACTTGACTTGTATTCATTCTTCAAATTTATCTAAATCCTTCTTTCTCTTGGAAACCTTCTCTGAGCCCTCGGACTCGCTTAGGGCACCCCTTCTCTGTGTGTTCTTACCCTATCATTAGGCATTTTAGGCTGTCACTGTTAATTGACTTCCTCCCCACTACGTGGCAAGTTCCTGGAGGGGAGGGATTCCTTCTTATTTTCTTCTGTGTACCCAGCACCGAGCACTGATGCACTGTCAGCCATCAGTACCTTTAGTTGAATGAGTGAACAAACTGGTTTTTATGCATTTTGTAGGGAAGATCTATGAGAAAAATCTACAAATCATGGTTCCATCTTTTTATGTTTTGGAAAAGCCTGTTAGATATTAATACTCCTCAAGCTGATTACAGTAAAAATACAGAAAGACTTGACTGACTCTGAGTCTCAGCTGTGAAGGATAAGACTATAAAATTCACACACACTCATGAGCTAGTACTCACTCTCCTAATCTTGGAATGGCATCCTATTAGACAAATGATTTATCTTTACTATAGGGGTATAAACAGCCCTCTAATTCATGAATATTAAGCAGCATCTGTATATCATTTAAATAAGAGAACTACTATCCTTGGAAAGTTAAGGATGGGCAAAGCAAAAATGAAAACAAAAACAGGAAAAGGAGAGAATTAGGAAGTGCTTAAAATGCCGGTCTTCCTCTAGAATAGAAGCCCCATGGAACAAGAACATTGGTCCATGCTGCATTCCCAATGCCAAGTGCACTGCTTAGCCTGGAATATGTGAAGAAGGAGGGAAAGAGAGAAAACAGGGGTAGGAAATGATGGCAATTGGGTGATGTGGGGCAGCACTGGGCACGGTTTAAAGACACATGTGTCACTTGCTCTTACGTGAGATGAGCACAGGGTTTTCAGCCGATGTTTGGCTCAGTATTGTCTGTGGTCACTCGGCTCCGAACTTGGCCTCCTCTACCAATCTCTCCACTTCTGGAACAGGAGGCCTGCAAACTGTGTTTCTCAGACATTTTAGCTGGCTCGTTTACTAGATTCTGCCAGGGGGAGGTGGGGATGGGAGATCAGGAGGTGAGAGAGAGAGGGGGGCTGGTTCCTTTCCAGTTTGGGGCTCTGCGAGCAGTCTTGGAAGCAGCCTTGGTGGGCAAGTGCCTGTCCTGGACCCCTCCTGCACGGCAAGGTTCCCACAGTGGCAGCCTTGTGGGCACAGAGACCATGAACTGGGACATCATTTCCCCTAGACCCATCTAGGCCCTTTCTGCAGGAGCTCACCTTTGAGAAATTTTGCATTTTGGTCTTCTGTGCTGCCACACCAATCCCTCCAACACCCTTTTAACCAATTACCTATGTTAAATTCCCTCTGAAATATCTGGAATGTCTTTCATTTTTCTGATTAGACACTGGCTGCTACACAGACATTGACTGTCAGACATCAACAAACAAATAAATCAAATAAATGGCTAAAGGTATGCAAAACTTCTTTTAACTGTAAAATGCATTTAGTCAACTAATGCATGAAATAGAGATGCAAGGTGCTAGCAACAGGTATGTTAAGTGTAATCTCTCTTCAATAGTGAAAGGTGTGTTTAAAACCAGAAGAATGCAATGATAAGAAAATGCAAAGAGATATAGAGGACTCAGAAGGCCTCCGTACTGGGTCATCCACGAGCCACCTCTCTGCCACATCAATTCCTTCTGCCTCAGTCTCACTCTGTAAAATGAAAAGACCAGATTAGAGCAACTCTCAGTAAGGCTCTAAGGCTAAACTTTTAAAGATTTATACCTTTGAATAAGGTTGCCCTCAGACAGCTGGGGAGGAAAATCCTCCAGATATATGGAACATCTGGGCTTGGCTAAAGCTTCCAGGTAGCCTGGACCTGACATGCATATCTGTGGGCTGCTTCTGTTCAACACGCCCAAACGCCGTCTCTTGCCAGAGGTCTGCCTCTGCTGTGTGCCCAGGAATCAATTCAAACGCTGTGGATGCCAAGTCATTGCCATGACAGTGACCCCCAGTGACCCTTTCTATTATACTCACAAATGCAATAAAGCAAGTTCATGCAAGGTGCGTATGATGAAATTAATAGCCCCATAACAAATAGGAGGATTGTGCCAGGAATCTGTCACATGATTGAATACAAAAGAACATTTCTAGACACAGCAAGCCTGTTTTTTGCTGGCAAGTCTGCTCTGCTATATTGTCTTTGATTTATGTTCCATAATGTGTCCCGCAATTGGCATATATGTTTAGTTAATGTATTTATGCATCTTGAAACTGCCTAATTAATCCCTTGCTTTCCCAATGAGTTATGTAAGTGGGTGGATTTGCATGCTAGATATTGTAACGAAGAAAACACAACAATGGAGCATAAAGTACTAACTTAATTTACCACGCCCATAGCAAAGAAATTTAGGCTGTGATTTCCCCTCTGAAATTAACAAATGTGTCTTATTGCTTTTCCTAATTAAAACTTATCCCTTTCCTGCTTCCTAAGGGTACCATTTTTATTCCTGAAAATATTGAGGAGCTGCTATGTATCAAGCCACTATGTTGGGTGTTTTGGAGAAAACCAAACAATAAACACTCTCCCCTTTCCAGGAACTTTCAGAAATCTAGGACAGGGTCTTTTCGCTTCAGCACTTCTGACATTTGGGGCCAGATGATTCTTTGTTGTGGGGGCTGGTTCTAGGCATTGAAGGCTGTCTAGCAACACCCCTGGCCTCTGCCCACGAGATGCCAATAGCACTCTTCTCTAATTGCAACAACTTAAATTGTCTCCAGATGCTGACGCATCCCCTGGGCAGACATAGTGGCCACCAGCACCTCCTGTTGACAACCACTGCCCCAGTAGAAGAGATAGGCTTCCAGGTGGTTAGAACAGGCTCCAGATTGCTGTGGTCACCTCTTTCTACTCAGCACTCAGCATGATGCCAGGGACCTAGTGGGTCTTAAATAGCACTTGACAAGTGTTGAATGAATAAATACACAAATAATGATAATGCCAAATAGGCCAACAGAGAAGTATACATAGAAAACTGGAAGGGTCCAGAAAAGGAAGGACTTGGTGCTGGAGAGGCATGGATCCAGGGAGAAGAATTTCTGGAGGAGAGACCATGGAAAAATGAGGTTGGGGAAGGCATCTTAAGCAGATATGTCCTGGGAGTGGACAAGGATACACGGGAAGGTAGATCCTAAGGGTGCTATTTTTATTCCTGAAAATATTTAGGAGCTACTATGTATCAAGAGTGGAGGGTGGGCAGAAAAGCAGGTTGAAAATAGGGCAAAAGGGTCTTGAGTTCGATTCAAGGAGACTCTGGATTGCCACATTTGAGTTAAAGCAGGTCCACAAAACCACAGGAAATCGTAGCAGTGATTAATCAACAACATGGCATACCTCCCACCAGCAGGAAGATAAACCTGGTAGTGCATGTAGGATGATGAGATCGTGGAGATGGAGAAATAAGCTAGGATATTTTTTATAATGGCTAAAATATGGGCATGAACTAAGCTTGTAAGAGGCTCTTGAGTTCTGAGGGAGACTGAGTTGAGACTGAGTTGAATGCTAGAGGCTTTGCACTACCTGACTTCAAAATATATTACAAAGCTATAGTAACCCAAACAGCAAGGTACTGTTACTAAAACAGACACATGGACCAATGGAACAGAATAGAGGGCTGAGAAATATATCTACACATTTGTAGTCAATTAGAACACACAGTGAGGAAAGAACTGTTTCTTCAATAAAAAGTGTTGGGAAAACTGGATATTCATATTCAGAAGAATGAAATTAGACCCTTATCTCTCATAATATTAAAAAAAAACCTCAAAATGTATTCTAGACTTAAATGTAAGACTCAAAACAATAAAATCACTAGAAGAAAACGTAGGGGAAAACCTCTATGACATTAATCTGGGCAATTATTTTTTGGATATGATCTCAAAAGAGAGTTTCCGGGCAAGATGGCGATGGAACAGGTTGGACTGTGAGAGTCTCCTCATAAGTGAATGTCCATAAAGACTCTCTGCATGAGTGGGTGTGTGCCAGTGGGTGAATGAAAGTCCGTCTGAGGGGAGACTCGGGTTCATGCATGGGTCTCTCCAATGAAAGTGACTGCAACCACCCACCACCCTGAGATTGGAGACCTGGGTATGCAGGATTGCCTGCTGTTCTCGGGGCTCTCTTGAGAGGAGGCAGCAGAGAACAGCCATCCCTCACCACTTGGCACCCGGCCCGTAACATCACCAGCAGCAGCAGATTGGGCACAGGCAGGAGAAACTGTGTGGAAGGCAAGTTGTGGAAATCTGGAATAAAGCTCCAACACTGGGGACGAGATGCTCATGGGTGTCATCTTCTCAGTCCCGGGGTTGGGCAGAAACTTGCATTGCCCTGCCCATCTCCACCCAGCCTCCATCATGGGAACCAGACTCAGAGAGACAAACTCATCAGACTCAGAGAGACAGACACCCCTCTCCCAAGCTGGAATGGGCACAGACATGGCAGATCTGAGTAGGAGACTTGACAGCAGCAGCAGTGAGTGGGGTGAGTCCGGATCTGACCCATTCTTCTCCCACAGTAGTCCATGGTGCATCTTACAAATGCTAACAGCAACCCTATTGGCCTGCACTGAGAGCAGAGGGGAGGGGCTGGAGACCAGAACCAACCCTAAGGCAGAGACCTAAAAGGAACCTAGAGTCACAGAAATGGCCAGGGAGCAAGTTTGTTTTTTTTTTTTCTTGTTTGTTTTTTGTTTTAGTTTTAGCTTTTTTCTGCTCTCTTTCTTTCTGTTTTTGTACTCACTTTGTTTCTGTTATTTTAATTTTTTTTATTTTAGATTTTCTGTTTATGTATGGGCATTTTTGAGGAAGAGTACACCAACAGGGTTTTTTGTTTGTTTGTATAATTGTCTGTATGTTTTTGTCTTTTTTGTTTTTTCTGTCTTTGTCTGTTTATTTGTTAGATGGTATGCCTGTCTGTTTTCCCTCTTCTTCTCTCTCTCCACTTCCCTTTCATCTTCCTCTTTCCTTTTTCCATTCTTTTC
>CAUYQG010117013.1:0-12436 GCA_963574415.1 Tarsius wallacei
CCACGGCAGCCTGCCCCAACCTCCTCCTCTTCCCGTCTTGCTGGCAGAACCCTTAGCTGTATCTTCTGTGTTTACGGCACAGGTCGCGTAGATGCTAATGCTACCATTTTTTCATTTTGTCTTTTCTTTCTTTTTTTTTAATTTTCTATTTTTTGAGTTAGAGTCTCCCTCTGTCGCCCAGGCTAGAGTGCAGTGGCATACTCATGGCTTCCCCAGCATTGACCTGCTGGGCTCTGGCGATCCTTCCACCTCAGCCTTCCAAGTAGCTGGAACTACAGGTGCGTGCTATCACGCCCAGCTAATTTTTTGATTTATAGTAGAGACGAGGTCTTGCCAAGTTGCCCAGGCTGGTCTTGAACCCACGGGCTCAAAGAATCCACTTGCCTTGGCCTCCCAAAGTGCTGGGATTACAGGCTGAGCCACCGAGTCTGGCCTCTTTTCTGAAAGCTCTTGGATCTTCTTTTTATCCTAAGTATTCTAAGTATTCTAAAACTTCTTGATTTGTGTCCTGGCATGAGTATTTTTAAATATATTGTTCTGAGTATTTAGTGGACCTTTTAAACCTAGAAACTCGTGCAATTTAGTTGTACAACATTTTTCTTGTTATTTCTTTGATAATTTCTTCCCGACTATTTCTTTGTTCTCTCATTTTGAAACTTCTAATTGTTAGACTTCATGAATTAATCCTGGAAATCTTATCATTTTTCTTCTCTTTTCTGTTTCTTTTTGTTGATTTGGAGATTTTCTCAACTTCCTCTTCCAACTCTTTAAAATTTTATTTTAGCTATTATGTTTTAAATTTCCAAGTGTTTTATCTTGTTTTCTGACAGTTTTGTTTTTATTATGTCTTTTTATTCTATGGTGGCATTATCCTCTACTGTCTCTAAGATTATTAATTGTATATTTAGTTTTAAGTTTTCTTCCAATTTTTTTTTCTTTCTTTTTTTTTTTTTTTGAGTTGGAGTCTCACTCTGTCACCCAGGCTGAAGTGCAGTGGCATGCTCACGGCCACCGCAGCCTCGACCTGCTGGGTTTAGGCAATCCTCCCACCTCAGCTTTCCAAGTAGCATGAACCATAGGCATGCGCTACCACGCCTGGCTTATTTTTTTAATTTATTGTTGAGATGAGGTCTCACCAAGTTGCACAGACTGGTCTTGAACCCCTGAGCTTAGGCAATCCTCTCGCTTCAGCCTCTCACAGTGCTGGAATTACAGGCTGAGCCACTGTGCCCGGTTGTTTTCTTCCATTTTCAGTGCAGTCTCTTTTCTTTCCTAGTGCCTCCTTTACTTTGTTATTCTTTTTTCTTCTTTCCTTTCCTCTCTTATCTCTGTGATTGTCTTCAGATGTCTGGAGATTCTTGTCTCTCTGCTGGCATGTATGTATTAGGCACTAGTGAGCATTGTGGATAGGATTTGAATTTGCTGACTGTGGGCTCCATTTCAAGATGATCTGGTGGGGAGCTGACTAGTTTTAGGAGAAACTCAAAATCATCACATGTAGAAGAACTTTGCTTAGAAGAATACTTCAGTCTCCTGTCTGGAGAGGCTTGGTGCCTGGTGTTCTCAGAATAGGAACCCGAGGACCCCACCACTCAATAAGCAGATGTTCACCAATATTCAGGTTTTTGGCTTCATACCTCATCCTGTCCTCCAACTCAAACTGAAGCCATTCTGATTTGATTGATCCATATAATAAGACTGTGATCTCCTGTTGGATGAAATAGTTACCTCTCCAGATAGTGGGCCTGGGAATGCATCTGCTCTATTTAAAGATTTCCAACCTACCACCCACTCTGTTTTCAACTCAATGTTGACCTCTGTTTTCCATGATACTGGTTGCCTCCAAATTCTGAACTTCTCAGGCACTGGCAAATCAACTTGGTTCTTAAGTTTCCCCTTCTGTGAACACATGGATGGACATTTACTCTTCCTGGTGAAGGCAGTTATTAGCCTTCCGTTTGATCATTTGTGAGTCTGTTTTTACTGTCTGTTGCTCCTCTTGGTCTCATTTATTGATGTTATTAATTCTTAATTGAATACCAGATATTACAAATGAAAGCTTACGTAAACTCTGGATGATGTTATTTTCTCCAGAAGGGATTTATTTTAGCTTCAGTTAGAAGATAGATTAGGAGCAGATCACTTTAATCCAGCTAGGATTGAGCTAGTTCAAGACTGGGCTTCTGTCTTTATAAGGTGTGACCTATTTTCTTTTCTACACTATCTTCTTGGGGACTGGTCTTGAACCCCTGGGTTTTATTATATATATAATAAAAATTATATATATTTTATATATATATATATATAATTTTTTTATTGTAGAGATGAGGTCTTGCCAAGTTGCCCTGGCGGGTCTCAAACCCGCAGGCTCAGGCAATCCACTCACCTCAGCCTCCCAAAGCGTGGGATTACAGGCTGAGCCACCAAGCCTGGCAGATATCTATATTTAAATTTAAAGGTTTTACTTTAAAAAGTCTGTTATATGTTTTTTTAAAAATAATAAGATTTGACCAGGCGAGGTGGTTCACGCCTATAATCCCAGCACTTTAGGAGGCCAAGGTGAGAGGATTACTGAAGCCCACGGGTTCAAGAAACTTGGTGAGACCTCATCTCTACAATAAATCAAAAAATTAGTTGGGTGTGGTGGCACATGCCTGTCATTCCAACTACTCGGAAGGCTGAGGTGGAAGGATTGCCTGAGCCCAGCAGGTTGAGGCTGCGGTGGCCATGAGCAGCGTGCCACTGCACTCCAGGCAGGGTGAAAAAAGTGATGCTCCCACTCGAAAAACAAACAAACAAAAAACTCTGAGTGTAGTGCTTGTTGCACTGTAAGCACTCAGCATATGGTAGCTGATGTCATTATTATTATTTTTGCCAGGTTAGGGAGCTTGTTCTGTAGGCACCAGGAGCCCTCGGGTGTTTTGAGGGCAGCTGAAGAGTCCCATAATTAGATGTAGCTCCTCTCACTCATCTCTGCCTCCTTCTCCTCAACAACCTCCCTTGCCCCTGACTTAGTGCTATACACCTCTCTCCCTCTCCTCCCACCACAGGCACAGAAGGATGCGGATGCTGTGGACAAGGTGATGAAAGAGCTGGACGAGAATGGAGATGGGGAGGTGGACTTCCAGGAGTATGTGGTGCTGGTGGCTGCTCTCACAGTGGCCTGTAACAACTTCTTCTGGGAGAACAGCTGAGCAGACGGCCCCAGTGGGCAGCGCCCTTCCCCTCTGCCCTGCCAGACCTGCCTCTTATCCTGCTTCCAACTCACCCCCCTTATCCCTCCCCATACCCTGGCCCGCCCCAACCCCCCACACACCAAGGGCGCGAGAGTAGCCGTCCAGGCCTGAAACTCATCTTTCATTAAAGGCTCCTCTCTCAACAGCCATTCGATGTCTGCTTCCACTGGGGTCTGAAAGTGGGTGGAGAAGTGAGAGCTCTTCACTCCTAACTCCCCTTATATGGGGAGGAGTCTTATTTTGAGAGAGGTGAAGTTACATTACATCTTCCTACTTGAGGACTGCTCAAGGCTCAGGAATGTGTGAGTTCAAGGTGGAAGTGGAGGAGACATCAGCTTCTCAGGTTATAAAACCAGAAGAATCTCCTCCCAACCTTCCGCCAATATTTACTGGAGTCATACCATGTGCTAAACATTGTGTGTAAGGAACTGGGGACACAGATATAAGCAAAATAAACAGGATGCTCATCTTCACACAGGTAAAGGTCAGTGAGGATGTTGGGCCATTCAACACACACATACACTTAAGTGCCAGGAAGGAAAATGAAGGATCTGGAGGTCACATTGGGCGGAGAAAGGGTTGAAGATGTGTTTGCTCACTCATTCCTCAAACATTTGAGCACTTTATTGTGCACGCAGTCATTAAAAAAAAAAATTCCTTTGCCAAGGCGGGCGTGGTGGTACCTACCTGTAATCCCAGCTACTCAGGAGGCTGAGTTGGGTAGGATCCCTTGAGCCCAAGAGTTTGAGGCTGCAGTAAGCTATGATCACACTACTGCACTCTACCCCAAGTGACAGAGTAAGGCTCTGTCTTTTTTAATTTTTTTTAATTTAATTTTATTTATTTATTTATTTATTTTGAGTTGGAGTCTCACTCTTCGCCCAGACTGGAGTGCAGTGGCCGCTCCCGGCCACCGCAGCCTCGACCCGCTGGGTTCCAGCGATCCTTCCGCCTCAGCCTTCCAAGTAGCTGGAACTACAGGCGCGCGCTGCCACGCCCGGCTAATTTAATTTTTTTTAATTTTAAAGATGTGTGGTACAATTCAGGATCAGGTATACAAGTGGTCATCATACAAGTAAAGTCTGGGCCTCCCTCTGGTCCCCACCTTGCCTGGTGAGAGATCAGGTACCCTTATTAATGTTGTGTTCCCACCCCCCAGGCCCTGTCTTTAAAAAAAAAAAAGAAAAATCGATTTGTAAGTCTGCATCAACACCCACACAGATGGCAAGTGGGGAGGGAGGACATGGAAGGGGAATAAGGGATGCAAATGTTTCCCTAAAGAAGAATTAAACAGGTGTGGTGGCTCATGCCTGTAATCTCGGCACTCTAGGGGCACTCTAGGAGGCCGAGGCGGAAGAATCACTTAAGGCCAGTAGTCAAGATCAAGCTTGGGCAACATAGGGAGACCTAGTGTCTACAAAAAAATTTAAAAATTAGCGGGTTGTGGTGGCATGGAGCCTATAGTCCCCGCTACTTAGGAGGCTGAGGCAGAAGGATCGCCTGAACTCAGAAGATGGAGGCTGCAATGAACTGAACGTGCCACGGTACTCCAGCCAGGGCGACAAAGTGAGACCTCGACCCAATTCGAACAAAGAAAAAAAAAAACCAATACTCAGGCCAAGTTGGGGAGGAGAGAAAGTGAAAAATGTAGGTGGGAAGAGGTGGCCCGCACAGGGTAGGCAAGAAGTGTGCTCCCACCACTGGCCTCCGGGGCCTTAGCTGGAGCCTTCATTCCCCATCCCTCCCATGCCCAGGCTGGAGTGCACGACACGGTCCCGGCCACCGTAGCCTGGCCCTCCTGGGCTCAGGGATCCTTTTGCCTCAGCCTCCGGAGTAGCTGGCACCACCACGTCCGGCTAATTTTTTTATTTATTGTAGAGATGAGTTCTCTCCAGGTTGCCCAGGCTAGTCTGGAACCCCTGGGCTCAGGCAATCCTCTTGCCTCGGCCTCCCAAAGTGCAGGGATTACAGACGTGAGCCACCGCGCCTGGCTGGCTGGAGTTTTTATGACACCTCACAAGACAAATGGGCATGTGCAAATAACCCGAGCCCGGTGGTCCAGAAAAAACCGAGGCAAGTCTCGCGTATACAGTTCTAGCAAACCTCGGCCAGGGGGCAGGGAGACGAGACAATGTGCGACCCAAATCCCCCCTCTGCAGCGCAGACTAGAACTATTCCGGAAGACTGCAGCGCAACTGATTGAAAGTGAAGCCCCTGCAGGACTCAACTCCAAGGCCACTGGCCACGCCCTCTTGGGGGCGGGGCACTGCTGTAACACCAAAGGAACCTTTGCTAAGGCCCCGCCTTCTTCCTCTGGCCCCGCCTCTGATCTCTAAGCAAGCGTACCGCAAGCCTTTCCCGCCCTTTAGCTGTGCGCAGATCTGACGCCTGACGTAATTGCGTCGACGCCATTTTAGCTGGTCCCACAACGCCCTGGACGTGGCGGCCATTTTGTTTTGGACGCCGAGCGGGAGTTGGCGGCGGCGGCGGCTGTGGTGGCACAGGCGACAGGCAGGAAAGGGCAGGCCGGGCGAGCAGGCAGATCGGCCGACTAGACAGCCGACCCACAACAACGGACTCACTTCGCAATCTACCGCTTACGCATCTAACCAACCGCCCACCTAGTTCACCCGAGCCCCTCCACCATCCACTCAGGTTAGGCCGGTCCCCGGCCCGCCTGCCGCAGCCGTGGTGGCAGCCCCGGGAGGAGCCCTGGCGTCCGTTTCCTTCGGTGCGTTTCTGCGGTGAGGAGGAGGGAGGAAGTCTCGGGGAGCGGAAGGGGCCGGCGGACGCGGAGTGGGGGTGGGGGGATGTGGAAGCAGATAGGGTGTTGGAGCGTGGAGGCCCCGGGGAGGGGGCGGAGCCCCGAGGGAGGCGCAGGGGCGGGGGCCGGGCCGGCGCCCGGTGGCGGAACCGCTCGCTGGAGGTCGAGGTTTCCCTGGGATGGAAAGCAAAGTCGTTTGGCGGGTGGAGCGCGGGTTGGCAGTCTTGCCAGGGCTCTGGGGATGGCGGGGAGATTAAATGAGTGCAGCCGAGAGTTTCCGTGTCTGCTTTTGAGAAACGGCGTTAAGCCTTTTCTCTCGTTCGACGGGCAGCAGAGTTGGGATCTGCAACCTGAGGCCCGAGGGACCTTGGGGAACGTCGAAAATCAAGGGCGGCGTTAGGGTTGCGTTTTTTTGTTTTGTTGGGTTTTCTTCTGTCGCCAAGGCTGGCGTGCAGTGGCACGCTCACGGCCACCGCAGCCTCGACCTGCTGGGCTCAGGCGATCCTTCCCTCCTCAGCCTGCCAAGTAGCTGGAACCACAGGCGCGCGCCACCACACCGGCTCATTTGATTTATTGTAGAGACGAGGCCTTGCCGAGTTGCTCAGGCTGGTCTCGAGCCCCTGGACTCAAGCAGTGCTGTCGCCTCCGCCTCCCAAAGTGCTGGGATGACAGGCGGGAGCCACCGCGCCCGGTTTAGGGTTAACATTTTGTAGCGGGCTGTCTGGGCGCTAACTCCCAGGTGGGCGCCCTTGTAGGAAGCTTTTCCTGGGCCCTCCCCTAGATCGCCAGTTCCTTGCTGAAGCCCCCACTTGATTTAGAGTTAAAAATCAGCTTGGAAACCAGGCAGGCCTGTATTTTCACTCTAGATCAGCAGTTGGCAGCTGCAGGTTGCAAGCACCTGGGCGCTGGGTAGCTCCCCCAGTTGCTGATCTCCAGACCTCACTCCTGAGACTGGTTTAATCCCCGTGTCTCTGTTTTTCCAAAGCTCGCTGGGTAGGTCCTGTGTCCTCAGGGTTGGGAAGGATTATTGCTATACATGAAAAGCCACACTCTGAGCATTTTCATTGGCTGGATCTAGCGCTGCCATTTTTTGAGACTTTGGCAAGTTTTTTAGTACTTTGAGGTAACTGCCATGTAGATTTAAACATTTGACAAGGGTTTTTTTGTTTTGTTTTGTTTTTGAGTCGGAGTCTCACTGTGTTGCCCAGACTGGAGTGCAGTGGCACGGCCACCACAGCCTTGACCTGCTGGGCTTAAGCGATCCTTCTGCCTCAGCCTTCCAAGTGACTGAACTACATTCGCACACTGCCAGGCGTGGCTTATATTTTGATTTATTGTAGAGACGGGGTCTCACCAAGTTGCCCAGGCTGGTCTCAAACCCCCAGACTCGGGCAGTCCTCTCACCTCGGCCTCCCAAAGTGCTGGGATTACAGGCTGGGCCACCACACCTGACCGACAAGGGTTTTAATATGATCTTGAGTAATCAGTGATGAGGCCTTCTTGTTCAGTGTTGGTCCTGGCCTTGCCCCTTATAGACAGGAGGTGACACTTTTTCTGATTTGCTCTCTTTGCTGTTTGTCCTTTTAGATTCTCGGGATTTGAAGATGGCTGCACAGTCAGCGCCGAAAGTTGTGCTAAAAAGCACCACCAAGATGTCTCTAAATGAGCGGTGAGGCAGCCAACAGCAACTTCAGCTCCTTCCTAAGAAAACGTTACTTAAGTTGGCCCTGGGGTCCAATGCACAAAAACCGGTTTTAAGCTAAATACCAACAGAAGGCTACAGACCTCTGTTCTTAGTTGCATCTTATGTGGTACACAAAACAAATTGGGCGGTTGTTTCAAAACCACTTGTCAGTAAACATTTATGTTAAGCTGTCTGAAATATTTGTCTGGTGGGATGTATTTTAAAAAGACTCCTAACACCCTCCCTTTTCTTCACATTTTTTACATTGATACAGGGGTGGTGCAGCATGGTAGCATGGTACCCTGGCTGCAGTAGGCTTGCTGCCCAGTCCAAGGCCAGCAGTGTTTTGTCTGGCCTGTAAGAGGCAGGTAGCAAGCCATGAATATGTCCAAAGGCCCTTGAATGTCATTCTTGGGCCTTGTAAGAGGCACTTGCTTTGCTCCATTTCACTTTCTTTCCATCCTGCTTTTAGTTTGTTTTTGTTTTGGAGTCTTTTACAGTTAAGTGTTCTTCTCTTCCATTCCATTCAACTTACCTTAATAGGTATAATAGAGGAGTGTCTTCACAGGCCCTTAAGTGATTGAACTAACCTAACTTTCAGAAATAACCGCTTGGAGTCAAAAAAGTGATCATTTGAGACTAAGAAAAGTAAAGGTATTTAAAGGTAGTTTCTGTCTCTGAGAGCTTTGTTCATGGAGTGCCTTTAGCCAATGATTTTATTAAGTTGATGTTAGACTACTAAGAGATCGACTTAATGTCTGTTTTTACCTCTTCTAAAACATGTGTGCTTCTCTTATCTCTTAGGATATGATACACTGTATTCACTTGTTACTAAGTGATGAATATATTTAAAAATGTGATACACTCCTATGCTTTATAAGGGTATATTATTCATGTGGGTGTATTAATTTCCATTAGCCTTGAAGGTGCTCTAGTCTGTCCTCATTTTTGCCCTCAGAATGCACCCTCAGGTCCCCCAAGGTTTAGGCTTTCTTTGTTTGTCTTTGAAACTACATCTTCTGTCTCTTGTCATCATATCTGCTTATTGCGTGTTTTTCATACCTTCCACTTCTCTAAAAGCCGTTACCTGAGCCCTTGTTATCACTTTTGATTGAATGTGCTGCACTTACTGCATTTCTAAGTTTCTGATTCTTGCAATTTTGTGGAAACAGAGGAGTCTGTAACCCACATCAGCTTTGATCTAAGTGTACCACTTTACTTAAAAGTTCGTGGGATCTGGAGCTCCTGGTCTAGCAAGCCATGAAAATGCCAATAAATGTTTTGTAATAAAGCTTTTATTTAAACATCCATTTTGTTCGACCTTGAAGCTTTACTAATATGCTGAAGAACAAACAGCCGATGCCAGTGAATATTCGGGCTTCGATGCAGCAACAACAGCAGCTAGCCAGTGCCAGAAACAGAAGACTGGCCCAGCAGATGGAGAATAGACCCTCTGTCCAGGCAGCATTAAAACTTAAGCAGGTGAGAGAGAATGAGTCTTAATGCTCCAGAAGCAGCTGGTGATCTCTGTCAGGCAGTCCACTGAGGCTGTCAGGACGTGATGGATGATTACAAGGTGGCTCAGGGCAAAAGCTGAAACTTCTCTAGGAAAAAGAGAAGTTTAGAGAATTCCAATTTTGGCAGGTACTGATAAATAACTTTTTATTGTCTTTCTGTTTTAAGGAGTTGCCATCTATGTGGCCTGATTCTGTTATCAATGATTGTTAATCTCTTTTGTTTTCTAATCCTTTAACCTTAATGTAGATTAATGGCTTTTCCACAAAGAAACTTTGTTTCAGCTTTAGATAATCTTCAAAACATCTTTTATTTCCTGTTAAGTGATTTACAAACTAGGGAAATCATTGTATTCTTTCTCCCCAAGCACAGGGAGTCTGAATGGCCTTAGTCAAAGGTTTTCAGTGCTAAAACATAGCAAGAGTAGAGTAATCCTCATTTCCACAGCACCTAAAGTTTTCTCGTAAAGTGGAGCAAGAGTACTGAGTAATTAACTTGAGTTAGTGTATTCTCTTTCAGATTTCCAGTGAGAGATAATCCCATTCAGACTTGAAATAAAACCTCCTCTTTATTATTCATAGACTTTATATGCAAGTCCGGACAGTGGCTGTGGAAGGATATGTCCAAGCTGTGGCTGGGCGTCTGGAGGGCGGTGCCATGCAACTGTAAGAACTTTAACTGGTAGCACTGCATGGCTGTGTATAAATTTAGCAGTTAAATATAACACCCTCCCACCCCCACCCTGAACCATTGGGCTCACTGACCAAAAATAAACAAGGCTTTCTGCTTTGGTTACCTTAAGCCTTGGAGTGATTGGATTCCTCCCTAACTCAGGGAAGCAGCAAAAGGCACCACCATTTTCCAAGAGTAAATAAAAATTGCTGAAGCCTCTGATAGATCATTTCAAAGGATCTTTCAGCAAGAAATTATCTAAAGTAATACTGTCCAGCAAAACTTTATATGATGTTGGAGATAATCTGTTTCTGTTGTCCAGTATAGTAGCCACTAGCCACATGTGAACTTTTGAAAACTTTAAATGTGGTTAGTGTGATGCAGGAGCTTAATTTTTTAAAATTTACTTGTAATTTAAATAGCCACATGGGCCGGGCTTGGTGGCTCAGTCTGTAATCCCAGCACTTTGGGAGGCCGAGGTGAGTGGATTGTCTGCGCCCACGGGTTCAAGACCCACCTGGGCAACTTGGCAAGACCTCATCTCTACAATAAACCAAAAAAACCAACCGGGCGTGGTGGTGCGCGCCTGTAGTTCCAGCTACTTGGAAGGCTGGGACAGAAGGATCGCTGGAGCCCAGCAGGTCGAGGCTGCGGTGGCTGGGAGTGTGCCACTGCACTCCAGTTTGGGTGACAGAGTGAGACTCCAACTCAAAAAAAAAAAACCAGAAGCCGGGCACAGTGGCTCAGCCTGTAATCCCGCGCCTTGGGAGGCTGAGGTGAGTAGATTGCCTGAGCCCGCGGGTTTGAGACCCGCCTGGGCAACTTGGCGAGACCTCATCTCTACAATAAATCAAAAAATCAGCCGGGCGTGGTAGCGCGCGCCTGTAGTTCCGGCTACTCGGAAGGCTGAGGCGGAAGGATCGCCGGAGTCCAGCAGGTCGAGGCTGTGGTGGCCGGGAGCGGCCACTGCACTCCAGTCTGGGCGACAGAGTGAGACTCCAACTCAAAAAAAAAAAAAAAAAAAAAACCCAGAATTGGTGGCAGCTAAGGATTTTGGAATGGGAGAAGAACTCAGCACTATGCAGTTCTCCCCTTAAAGCACAAAGCTCAGAAGAATGAATATACACAGGGTAACTGAACAGGAGAGACTTAAGGAATGCAATCCCGACCTCAACTGTGTTAGTCAGGGGAGGGACAGGACATGCCCTTATGGTTTGTTACACCTGCCCATGCTCGATACATAATATTCAGAGCCTTCTCCATTGGTTAGAAGCAATTGATCTTGTGCTAGAAAGCTAATAATGCCCTACAGCATCTTTATTTGAAGGATAGGATTAAAACACACACACACATTAGTGGTCACTTGTGTGTAGAGCCTGAGGACGCATAGAATTTATTTTCATTCATACTGACTGATGGCTTTATGGAAAACCTGGGTTGCTAGGGCCTTGGTTGTGCTAAGTATACTATCCCTGTTTCCTTTGAAGGAATTTAATTGTCTGAGATGTGGCCCTTATGATTTCCCTTTCAGAATAGATATTTAAAATCTCTACCTCTAGTATGTCCTTGTTCTCATATGTGGCCCTGAGTTTTGTGATTGTAGCTCACTTGTTGAATTCTAACATAAGTTTTTGGCTGGCTTTCTGGAGATACATTTGAGTTAACATGTTTATTTTGAATTAAAAGTCTATATTGGTTTAAACAACCTATTTGCGAGGGTAGGCTTGGAATTAAGGATGTTTGAGAAATGTAAGGAAAGGCGATTTGACTTTTTTGTGTTTATTTACATCTTAAGGTAAAAAGTGGACCGTCTGGAGATAGATACTCAGAGGAAAAAATGAAGCACACGGGCCTCTTTGAGAAATCAATCTTGTTCTTAAGTCACAAGAACGCAAATGAACTTGTAACTTAAGTTTTGTCCAGAGTGTGATGAACTTCCTATGGTGTTTGAGTAAGCCTTTGAAGACAGTGGTAGTCCTTGGGCAGGTATGAATTAAGTCACATCGTTGTCAACCTGTAGTTCAAAAATAGTACAACTCAGGATTGAACTCTGGAATATTCTTACTAAGTTCCAACTGGCTGGCATTGTATGACTTCTGTAGCCAAACTAGTGAGGTAATTTGTGGTGATGCCCATTTCATGGGACCATACTCAAGCTTCTTAGAGTTCTTCTCTGGATCAAAATTCTGTTTCTTTTATACCATGTTCTGAGACAAAGGCTTACTTCTGGTTTGGGATTCTAATGATACCCACAACAGGTTTACCTCCCTTTATACCAGACACATCTCACTTGCTTCTTTTTCTCTGCACTTTGAATTGCCAAATCCTATTGGATTGCTTTTTTGATCTCAATCCCCCAACACCTTTTCTTCCAGAAGAGCTTAAAGCAGCGCCTGGGTAAGAGTAACATCCAGGCACGGTTAGGCCGACCCATAGGGACCCTGGCCAGGGGAGCAATCGGAGGACGAGGCCTGCCCATAATCCAAAGAGGCTTGCCCAGAGGAGGACTACGTGGGGGACGTGCCACCAGAACCCTGCTTAGGGGCGGGATGTCGCTCCGAGGTC
>CAUYQG010117017.1:0-19975 GCA_963574415.1 Tarsius wallacei
GCCCGGCTAATTTTTGATTTATTGTAGAGATGAGGTCTCGCCAAGTTTCCCAGGAGGCTCTGGAACCTGCAGGCTCAGGCAATCCACTCACCTCAGCCTCCCAAAGTGCTGGGATTACAGGCTGAGCCACCGAGCCCAGCTCACATTTTCTTTATCTATTCCACTTTTGATGGGCATTAGGGTAAGTTCCACATTTGTGCTACTGTGCCTTGTGTGGCAATAAATATGCATGTCCGGGTGTCTTTTTTGTACGACGATTTATGTTTCTTCAGGCATATTCGCAGAAGAGAAATTGCTGAATCATATGGTAAGTCAATTTTTATTCTTTTAGGAATCACTACACTGTTTTCCAAAGAAGTTGAACTAGTTTGCACTCGCACCAACAGTATAGCAGCATTCCCTTTTCTCCACACCCATACCAGTCTTGTTTTTTGACTTGTTGATGATAACTGTCCTTACCAGAGTTAGGTGGTATCTCATTGTAGTTTTGATTTCCATTTCTCTGATGATTAGTGAGGTTGAGCATTTTTTCATGAGTCCATTGGCTGCTTGTATGTCTTCTGTTGAGAAGTGTCTGTTCATGTCTCTTGCTCACTTTTTTTTTTTTGAGTTGGAGTCTCACTCTGTCACCCAGACTGGAGTGCAGTGGCTGCTCCCGGCCACCGCAGCCTCGACCTGCTGGGCTCCGGAGATCCTTCCGCCTCAGCCTTCCAAGTAGCCGGAACTACAAGTGCGCGCTATCACGCCCAGCTAGTTTTTGATTTATTGTAGAGTCGAGGTCTCGCCAAGTTACCCGTGTGGGTCTCGAACCCGTGGGCTCAGGCAATTCACTCACCTCAGCCTCCCAAAGTGCTGGGATTACAGGCTGAGGCACGGAGCCCGGCCCCTTGCTCACTTTTTAATGGAGTTGTTTTTCCTTTCACTTGCTTGAGTTCCTTGTAAATCCTGATGTTAAGCCCTTGTCAGGTGCATAATTTGCAAATTTGCCCCCAATTTTTTGAGTTGTCTCTTTACTCTCTTGCTGTTCTCTTTTTTCTGCAAAAGCTTTTCAGTTTGGTGCAGCCCCATTTGTCTATGATAACTTTTATGGCATTTGCTTTTGGGGACTTGATCAAGAATTTGTTGCCTACTCCAATGTGCATAAAGATGTTTTTCTGTTTTCTTCTTGGATTCTTACAGTTTGAGGCTTTATGTTTAGGTCTTTGATTCATTTAGAATTGATTTTTGTATATAGTGATAGGTAGGAGTCCAGTTTCATTCTTTTGCATGTGACAAGCCAGTTTTCTGAACACCATTTGTTAAACATGGTCTCCTTTCCACAGTGATTATTATTGGGAGCTTTGTTGCAGAAGAATTGATTGAGATATGGTGTTTTTGTTTCCAGAATATCTGTCCTGTTCCCTCAGTCTGTGTGCCTATTCTTGTACCAATACCAGGCTGTTTTAGCTACTGTAGCCTTGTAATAAAGTTTAAAGTCTGAGGATTGCTTTGGTCATTTGTGCTCTCTTTTGTTTCTATATGAATTTCTGTATTGTTTTTTCCAGCTCTGAGAAGAATGATGTTGGTTTTTTGATAGTGTTGCCTTGTATCTATAGATTGCCTTGGGTAGGATGGGCATCTTAGCAATATTGATCCTTCCAACCTATGAAAATGGAATGTTTTTCCATGTGTCTGCCTTCCTTGACTTCTCAGAGCAGAGTTTTGTAGTTCTTATTGTAAAGATATTTCACTTCTCAGGTGGGTAGATGCCAAGGTATATATATTTTTTCTTTTTTTGTGTGTGTGGCTATTGTGAATAGGATTGTGCTTTTTTATTTGGCTTTCTGCCTGCTTGTCGCTTGTGTATAGAAATGCAATTGTCTTTTGCACATTGATTTTGTATGCTGAAACTTTACCAAAGTCGTTTATCAGTATAAGTAGGTTTTTGACAGACTTCCTAGGGTTTTCAAGGTATAGAATCATATCGTCCACAAAGAGGGATAGATTAACTTCCTATTTTCCTATTTGGATATCCTGGTTTCCTTCTCTTGCCTGATTGCTTATGCTAGGATTTCCAGAACTATGTTGGACAGGAGTGGTGTGAGTGGACATTCTTGTCTTGTTCTCGTTTTCAGGGGGAATACTTCCAACTTCTGTGATTGAGCAAAATGTTGGCTGTGGGTTTATCATAGAGGGCTCTTACTATTTTGATGAATGTTCCTTCTATGCCTGGGTGCTCGAGGGTTTTTAATCAAGAAGGAATGCTAGATTTTGTCAAATGCTTTTTCTGCATCTAATGATATAATCATGTGATTCTTGGTTTTACCTCTGTTAATTTACTGAATTATATTATGGTCTTGCAAATGTTGAACCAGCATTGCATCCCAGGAATGAAATCCACCTGATGAATGATTCTTGAGATGTTTTGTTGGGTCCGATTTGCTAGAATCATGTTGAAAATGTTTGCATGTATGTTTATCAAGGATATTGGCCTGTAATTCTCTTTTCTTTTTTGGTCATTGCCTGGTTTGGGTATGATGTTAGCTTCATAAAATGATTTGAGAGAATTCTATCATTTTCAATTGCTTGGAATACTTTTGATAAGATTAGTATTAACTCCTCTTTTATGTCTTATAGAATTCAGCTGGGAAACCATCTGGTCTGGAGCTTTTTTTAATGAGGAGCTTCCTTATGACTCAGTCGATTTCCTGAATTGTTACTGGTCTTTTTAGACATTTCACCAACCTTGGAGTGTGTTCCATGTGCTGATGAGCAGAATGTAAACTCTGTAAATGTTGAGTGAAGTGTTGTGTAGATGTTTATTAAATCCATCTGATTGAATGTTGAGTTGAGGTTCCGTATCTCCATGTTTTTTTGTTGTTGTAGTTTGTGGGGTTTTTTTTGTTTGTTTGTTTTTGTTTTGCCTTGATGATCTATCTAAAGTGGTTAGTAAGGTATTTAGCCTTCCAACTATGTTTGTGTGACAGTGAATGTCCTCTCATAATTTACTTAGTGATTGTTTTTTAACACCTAATGCTCCTGTGTTGGGTGTATATATATTTAAGATGGATATTTCTTGGTGGTTGTTGTTGAACCTTTTATCATTATGCTGTGTCCTTATGTGTCCATTTTAACTTTTGATGGCTTGAGTCTGCTTTATCTGACATGAGAATAAGTATACCTGCTCTCTTCTGTTTTTCTTTTGCCTGAAAAAGCATTTTGTAGCCCACAACTTTGAGCCAACAGGTTTCCTTTGCTGTGAGATAGGTTTCCTGGAGGCAGTTGACTGTGAGTTCTTGCTGCTTTATCCAGTTTGCCACCCTATGTCTCTTCAGTTGCTCATTAGTTCCTTCACATTGAAGTTGGTTATTTAAATGTAAGAGTTATTCTTGTCATAGAGCTCTTAAGAGGTTGTTTCATTTCCTTTTTTACACTTGAATTTATATATGAGTGTGTTTTCATTTTTGTGGGTGCCTGTTATGTGCTGTTAACTCTGTGTTTGCCTGTACTTTTATAATAGATATGACTCTTCTTTTTTTCTTTCTTTGTTTCTGTCTTTTTTTTTTTTTTTTTTTAATTTTCCACACCTTTCTAAGCATTCTCTGAAGGGCTAGTCTGGACAGAGCATGTTTTCCTAGTGATTGGATGTCTAGGAATTATTTTAGTTCTCCATCATTGATGAAGTTTAGTTTGGTGGGGTAGGAAATTCTTGGTTGGAAGTGATTATCTTTAAGAACATTAAAAATTGAGCTCTCTTCTGGTTTGTATTATTTCTACAGATAAGTCTGGAACAACTCTGATGGGTCTTCCCGAGTAGGTAGTCCAAACTTTTTTTCTTGCTGTCTTTGGGATTTTTTTTCTTTCATGCTTATTTTTTAAAGGGAGATTATTGTGTGCCTTGAGGATTATCTTCTCATATGATACCGTGTGGGTTCTCTGAATCTCTTGTGCTTTGATGGTTGTCTCTAGAGAGATATGGGAAGTTTTCTTGGCTGACTTCATGGAATGCTTGTTCAATGGTGTTCTCCTTTTCCCTTTCTCCTTCAGGAATATTGATCAGGTATAGATTTGGCTTCTTGACATAGTCCCACATCTCTCTGAGCATTTTTGCCTTATTTTTGAGCTTTTTTCCCCTATGTTTTTGACTGACTGGGTTATTTCATATTTTGATCTCCAGGCTCTTGAAATTCTTTCTCTGTCTGGCAAACTCTGTTCCCTATGTTATTTTACTATGTTGTTAATATTCAGGATAAAGTTTTTCATTTCCATTATTTCAGAAATTTTTGAAATTAGCCAACTCTGCTTTTTACTTCCTGTACAACTTCAGTGAGTTTTGCTTATAGCTTCTCTTGGTTCCTGTTCACTTTTGCCATTTAATATCTGATTTCTGTAGCTGTCAACTGGGACAGATCATTCTAGGGGGTTTCCATTGTTTTGTGCTCTGATATCTGTTTTTTGGGTGATGTCTCTTTAGAATTCTAAGGGCTGTTTATATTTATTCATTGATTTTTTTTTCTCATCTGTCACAGGCCTCTCCTCCCCCACTTCAATTCCTCTTTTGATTTGTCCCTCTGAAGCTATTTAATTACACTCTGTTCTAGGGCTCTTTTGTGAATAAATATAGATCATTCAGTGAGAGATGGAGGGGTATTCATTTCTGTTCCTTGCTTCATCCTGTGGCCAGTTTTTGTCACTGCAGATTTTTTCTCCTGCTGCTAAATAAGTTGTATTAGCTTTCAGTCTGCGCAGTTAGTGCTCTGCAGAGCAGGTGGGGGAAGGGGCTCTCTGTCTGCAATCTGTGTTTGGTTTGCAACCCAGGATGATTCCTACTAAGAAGTTTTCAGGTGTTTATTTTGTTGCAGGCCAACCTTCAGCCCCTGCTGCTTGCATGCTGCAGAGGGCAAGTGGGGAAATTGACTCTTCCCATCTGTTATCCATGGTTGGTTTGCAGCTCAGGATCCTTCCTACTGGGAAAGGCTTTGAGTGTCTTTAATGTCCCTCCATCCTTGTTCAAGTCTGCATCTACTCTTGAAAAAGAGCATGCTCTGTGCCATGAGGGAGGTGGAGGGCATGTGCCCTGTAGGCACGTAGGGCTTGGGGGGTGATTCTTTCTGATCTGGCTGGACAGACAGCTACTAGTTGTTGGTGATGGACACCAACTAGGTTCACTTTGTAGGTGGACTTTTCCTGCCTGGAACTGGCTGTCACAGTGCCTGGTGCATGGGTTTTATTCCCTGTTCCACTTGGGCACCAGTTGCCCACCTCTGCCATGACTAGGACTCCTCCTGTGTGGGACTGATTAGTCATGCTGAGCTAGGAGGGAGTAAGCCAACTCAAAGACTCAAAGCCTCCTAGATTCACTCACCCCTTTCCTTCACTAGATGGAGCGTCAGTTCCTGTGTGTGCCTGACAGACAGCAAGGGATGGAGCACTTGGATATCTGCATTTTTTTCTTTTTTTTTTTTTTCTGGCCTCTGTGTGTCCAGAAAAATCTTTACTGGGTGCAGTGTTTCATCCACCAAAAGTGTTTAGTGTGTCTTGGTCTATTGATGGCTGGGTACCTATTCACTGCCTTGCTTGGTGAGAGAGGCATCAATTTGCTGCTCCATGATGTCCCTATGGATTGCATCTCCTGTACTTAAACTTTCTAATGCCTTTATTCTCCTGTTTGCTTATATAATCTTTTGTATTCTTTTAAAAATACAGTACCCATTAATGCTCTTGTATTACAATAAAATATTGTAGTCCTTCTTTCCCTCTTCCTTCTTCTTCTATTTTTTTGCATTGTTTCTGTTTTGTTGAACTATTTATATTTGCTCATTACTTCCTACCTTTATTTCTACCATCATTTGTCTTAGATGTGCATTTATATACTATCAAAATTGTAGCTATCCATACTTGTACTTTATTTTTTTCCAGTTATCACTTGGTTGAGTGAAACTTATCATCTAGTAACTCTAATGGGTTCAAAATTCTGTAAGCCTTATATGGTAAAAATGTTTAACTATGGCTTTACTATTTAGAATTTTTGACTGGAAATAAAAAGTTTGGTGTAACCCCCCCCCCCCGTAAAAGCTACTACTATTATTATTCTTATTCTTATTGCCTTACTTTGAACATTGGTGACAAATACTTTATGTCTGTTTGTTTTACCTTTGCAAGTTATTTGATCTTTATGCCTGATGATAATGAGAACTTTATTTTTACCTTTTGGAAATCTAGTTCTTTTAATAAGACATAGCTCAGGATTAATGTTTCGGTGTTAATTTTTCCAGGTATTCAGTGAGCATTTTCAATGTGTAGATTCAAGTCTTTTTTAAATGTTTAGAATATTTGTTTATATTACTGTTTTAAATATTACCACCCCCCTCCTTGAGCACATCAGTAATATAAATACTTTTTTTGATCTTGTTTTCACTAACTTTTCTCTTTTTAGTTGTACTTATTTTTATATTATTCTCTTGGTTGTTTTTCTGCTTTTCCTTGGTGTTCCTTATTAAATTTACTTTTGTATCTGTTTTCCCTTTGGCATCTTACAATTTATTCTTCATATTGAGATAATTTTATCTTTTTCTACATATGGTCTTCTACAATAACTCTGAATGGACTTGGTTGTACTCCCATTTATTTGTTGTGATCATGTTGTATTTTGCAAGGTTTCTAGTTTAATGATATCTTCTTCTGTCAGTAGAGCAAAATTCAAGTAATTTGACTAGTGGTTGCATTTGGAGAGAGTAGAAATAGTTGTTTGTGTTTGGTAAGAGGTGAGTTTCTGAGTCTTTTAATTTTTACATTTGCCTTTGATCTCAAAGAACCCCAAATTGTTCCTTTTTGTTCTCTATTCTTTTTGTTACCCAAACACCAAAAGGTGCTTCTTTTTTCTTCTTCCTTTTTGAATTTTGACTTTCCCAGAGGATATGTGTTTTTAAGAGTGCCCATATAAATCATGCCACTTTAAAATATATGTACTTGGTAGCTCTCGTTTTGTAGCTCATATTCTAATCTGATCAGATTTTTTTTTTTAGTACTTTTAAATTTAGGAATTTAAAATGAACTTAGTCTGTGTCTTTCTGGAAGGAGTGTCAGATGAACTTAGACCTCTATCTAGCTTTCTTCTATTGTTTTTGCAAGTTTCCTTATTGCCTTTGCTTGCCTTGTAGTCTTTGGGTGGGCTGGCACTGGGATCAAAACATACAAGATTGTGCATTGGGTTTAGTGGTTTTCCCTTTTTACTTACAGTTATTTCAAAGTTGCAACTATCTGGCCTTCTGTTTATGTGGAAGATGTAGTTTGGGACACAATTTAACTTTCACTTATTTAATTATATGGGCAGGAAATGCGGGAAGGCAAATAGTTGTGTTGTTGTCATTGTATTCAGATACCTATAAGTACAAAACCATTACATTATAAAAATAAATCATCAAAAAAATGATACAGATTGAACAGATGTTAAGTCAGATGAACTTGTAGAATACATTTTATGGACTCCAAAAAAACCATGATTAATAATTATACTCATAGTCTTATACATACAGCCTTACTGCTTAGTATATTTAAAAATCATCTTGTTTTTAGTGTCCATAAGGCATATGGTAAATATGTGCATAAATAAGATAAGATTACCTGCAGAAAATCTCAAATAGTTCCAAGGTTTTGTGGCATTCTAAGGCATTCAAGTCATGTCTGTTGACCTTAAGGATATGACATCCAGGAACTACATGAGCATCTCAGGTGACAAAATTTTTTTCAACACCTATGACAGCTGCTTTACAATATCCTTTATTTTTAAATAGTGTTATTTATTTATATACAAATGTGCCTTTCTGTAGTTTCAACTAATGAGATGTTTACTTAATCAAAATTACACTTAATGAGTAAAATAATGATAAATTTATCTCTTTAATGTCTTTCTCCTCCAATAGAACTAAAGAAATAATAATAAAATGTACCCTATTTTTATGACTCACTGCAGTATTTTCTAGTAGAATGACTAATTTTATGTATCAATTTGAGTGGGTCACAGAGTGCCCAGATTAAACATTGTTTCTGGGAGTGTCTAGACGATGTTTCTGAATGAGATTAACATTTGAATTGCTATGCTCAGTAAAGTAGACTGCCCTCCTCAATGTGATTAAGTACCACTAATCTCCTATGGGTCTAAATAGAACAAAAGAAAGAGAAGAGAGAAATGTGTTTCTTTTTTACTGCCTCACTACTTGAACTGAGATATCTCATCTCATCTTCTTTTGCCTTTGGACTGGGATTTACATTATTGGTGCTCCTTGTTCTCAGGTCTTTGGATTCAAACTGAATTATGCCATGGAATCTCCAGCTAGCAGATAACATATTTTGTGGGACATATCAGCCTCCATCACTATATGAGCCAATTTTCTTTCTATCTATCTATCTATCTATCTATCTATCTATCTATCTATCTATCTATCTATGTTGTTTCCTTGAAGAACCCTGACTAATACATATTTGAATGTTATGATATAAATTTTTGTGTCTCCTAAAAACTCATATGTTAAAAATATATTTTTAATCTTAATTCCCAATGTTACAGTTTTGCAGAGTAAGACTTTTGGAAAGTTATTTGGTTATAAGGGTATAGTCTTTAGGGATGGAATTAATGCCCTTATCAAAACAGACCCCAAAGAATTCTCTTATCCTCTTTTTGCCATTTGAAGATACAATAAGAAGACACTAGTCTGCAAGCAGGAAGAAGACTCTCACCAGAACACAACCATACTGACACCCTGATCTTAGGCTTCCAGACTCCAGAACTGTAAGAAATAGATTTCTGTTGTTCATAAGACATTCTGTCTATGGTACATTATTACAGCATCTTAACTTGACAAAGTCACCCAGTATCTAGCACAATGATTAATAAAATATTTCATAATATCTATTTAAAGTGTGATATCTTCTAGGGTTATACAGAGCAAATCTAAACCTTTAAAAAATGCTTGCCTTTAAAATTATTATAAAACTGGTATAATGCATCTTAAATATTATGAAACATTAACTGGTCTTTATGTGATAAAATTCTGAGTCTTTTTTTTCTTTCTTTCTTCATGGTTACCACTTTTTGGAAATGCTAGATTTTTTAAAGGTTGCTCAAAAATTTGGGCAAAACAAAATAAAATAAACTATGTAGTCTGACCAGTCAGGTAAAATTCCTAGATCTTCAATTTATGAAATATAAAATGGAAAAAACATTACTTTGAAGGGTTATTATGAGTACCAGCATTTATTACAATACCAGGCATATAGCAATTGCTCAAAGATGGTAAATACCTACATTATTATTAAGCATACTTTTTTTATAAAACACATTTAAAATATATTTCCTCAGAAAATGATTAACTGATGTCTTGGCAAGAGTTATTATACAGCAGCATTATCGTACTTAAATTATTTAAGTACATACAATACATTCATTAAAAGATAACATTATAAATAAATACTATATATAAAAATTATATAATAGAAAAATTAAATAGACTTCTTTCTGCCAATTCATCAGCATATTATACAAATTACTTAATCCTATGAAACATTTAGAGACAATATAAGAACTTCTAATAATTAATATATTTTCCTTTATGAAGCATATTAAAAAAACAGATTAATAAGTAACTACACTATATTTGAACTTGGGCTTCTTGGTAGTTATTTTATTCCAAAATCCTTCTGTAAATTAAAATATCATGAGTAAAAAGTTTTTTTAAAAAGTCTGGAAGTGTTTCCTCAAGGGAGGCATGATAGTTTGCTTATTTGTTCTATTTTCAACCAAGCATAATAATAAACATGCTTATTTATATAAACATGAGTTCTCACAACTCAGCAACTGTGGAAAATGTGAGCAAACGGAGTATCATACTGCTTATCTTATTTTCTTTTTGTATGCAGACGCACTGCATGTTATGTCTGATGGTCTTAATGCAATAACCACAATTGAGAAAATGTGCCAAACTCTGAATTATAATATTACTAATACAGTAAAGAATAGAGCTACTATGACATGAAGTTAATTTTTGAGATTATTGCCGTCAACCCCGTGACATAATATTTTAAAATTATTTCCTATTCTTTCAGATAAAATAATAAGCATTATTCTGTTCAAAAGAAATTAGAGAATTGCTTTCACTTCTAATATTTAAAAAAAGAAACCATAAAGAATCTTATGTTTCATACTGTGTCAGTTTATAATGGCATATCTTAGCAAGTATAATTAAAAAACACAAAAGGAATACTAAGAATTTGTTGCTCTAGGAAAATATTTAAAAAGTGATACAAAAAGAAAAAAAGTAAAATTATTTCAAACTCGTTCTATGCCAAAAACATGATTTGAGTTTACAAAACATTGTTGAACAATGATGTTATTAGGACATAGACTATCAGAATATACATATATTTACACATTTATGAAATAAATTGCCATGACAACATTAAAGAACTCTTTTGATAATTGGTGTTGAGAAACAAAATATAGTAGAGGAGAATAAACTAAAATAATCCAGAAATTTTATTTTATTTTTACATGATTAATAGCAAGTGTATACTTAAGTGTAATGTAGACTCATTTTAGGAACTCATATTTTTTAATAACAGAAAGATATTTTAAAGGTAGGAATATCCAACATACAACAACAAAAAATAGCTAACAGAACTTGAGAAGTTAGAAACAGAATTTTGTAAATTTTTAAATAATATTAGACATTGCATTTCATACAGATTATTTTATAATTTAAATGCCCAATAAATATTATTTAAAGGTGTTATGCAACTATATTCCTCAAGTTATTTGACGATCCCTAATTCCTAGTATCAACTTTGTTGCTGTTTTTTCTTTATTTGATATTATCTTGATGCTCTTATTTTTTAGATCTGAAATTCTGTTCACACATTGAGATGTTCATGGCAACAAAATGACATAAAAACAAGAATAAGAAGTCTGTGACAATAATGATATAAACTACTTTGTACTGAAATTCTGTAGTTGTCTATTTTGTTGGCTTTGGTATTTACATCAATTCTTTAATGTTTCATAGTCAATAACTTAAAAGTGGTAATAATCTATTGCTCTGAAATAGGTAATATATTTTAAATATATTTTTAAGGTTGTCACATTTATATGAAATAAAGGAAGGCGCAACACACTGGCTTTAGATGGAAATATAGATCGGAAGAATATGTGGCAAAGAGAAGTTTTTGGGTTTTGTTGTTGTTGTTGTTCAAATCAAGACTAAATAATCCAGTTCTGTAAACTCTACTGTCTAACATTAAAAATTCAAAATATAAAAAGCTTACTAAGGCTTATAGAGAAGTAGTATATTCCCAGATTATTTTGAAGTAATAAAACAGGTGCTCTTGTGGTGATTCTATTTCCACAGTCCTTAATATGTTAAGTGTGTGTGTTATGTGTTACTTATATTGAAAGTTAATGTAGGTAGAATTTTTAAGAAAGATGGGGGCTGTAAGAATTATCTGGGAAGACAGCATGGCATAGAGATTGGGAGGGCACATCTTTTGGAGTCACATAATTCTGATTTTGTTCAGACTTCTGTACCTAACCAGTTAGTGATATGGCAAGATATTTATCTCTCTGACTCATATGTGGTAGACAGAATAATGGCTTCCCAAAGATGTCCATTTCCTAAATTTTGGAACCTGTGAATATGATACATTTCTTGGCAGTAGGGTCTTTGAAGATATGATTAAGCTAAGCATCTTGAGACGCAGAGGGTTATCCTGGATGCTTTAGGTAGGCCTGATGTAACCACAAGATTTTTATAGGAGAAACAGAAGAAGGTCAAAGAAAAAAGGAGTTGTGACAATGGAAGAAGAGGTTGGGGTGATGGGCTTGGAGGATGGAGTAAGGGCCATGAACCAAATAATGTATGTGGCCTTTTGAAGCTGAAAAAGATGAAGAAAAAGATTTTCCCATGAAGCTTCCAAAAGAAACGCAGTCTTACTTTGTTTTTAGACTTCTGACCTCCAGAACCACAGAGTATAAATTTGCAATGTTTCAAGGCACTAGGTTTGTGGTGATTGTTACAGAAGCAAAGGGAAATTAACACACCATAATTTCTCATCTGTTAAATTATTTTCTGCTAATGCATCATTGAATGCATTGCAAGTGCTCAGTAAATGTTGTCTCTGAAGGTGGGATGCTATGCAAATATGGGATTCAATGGGTGAAGCCCACTAGCTTTAGGCAGAAGTGTAGGTAGAGAAGATGTAGAAAACAGACAATTTTTTTCAATTGGAAGTTCTTCAGACAGTTAGAGCACTTGGGAATGCAAAAAGGAAAAAAAAATTCTGCAGAATATTTAAATACTAAAGGATAATCATCAGTCTTGCAGAACTCATTAACATAGTAGAATTTATACTGCATATTTGAAGGATGAAATGAATGAATTTTTTTCTGAAAAGTACCAGGAGGAATTACTGATGACAACTTGAGTGTAATTTTATAGTTTTTGAAGTTAATTTTCAAACAGGTTCTAAAATTATGATATCTTGACTAAAATAGATCTGTCACATTGCTTTAAAATAACTGTACATGACAAAATTAGAGACAAATTATACACACAAAATTCATTTTATCTTGAAAGGAAATGAAAATTTTAAAGAGTGTAAACTGACAGCTTATTGCTGTGTAAGTATGGAAATAGATTAAATTAAAATAGATTCTTCTTCTTACCATATTCAATTTTACATGTTCCTATAATATCAAATAACTCTAGGTCTAATGTTAATGTAGGATACCAGAGTCAGTACACATCTTTTGATAACTAAGATTTATAATTTAACTTTCTTTGTGTCTACTGAGATCAGATTCTAAACCTCTGATTTCTTATTGGTTATCTCTTATTGGTTATCTTATTATTCAGTGAGGCTTATTTTGCCAAATATTGAATTAATTATCTTCACATACCAATTTTTCTGTCATAGATTCCATTATTTGCTTAGTTATCCAAAGTTTTTTAAAAAATCAAATAAAAATGTCTTATTCTTATTAGCTTCATCTTTCTGTCTTGCGTATCTTGCTTATTATGAAATACTACAGATCCTTTTTTGCAACAGCACTTTATCTCTTCTCTCCAGGCCGTCTTCTGATATTCTAGATTCAATTCTTAACCATCTCAAAATTAGAATGCTAAAAAAGTCATATTCGTGTCGTAAGTTCCCTTAGTTGCCAAATTCCAAAGTTATTTTCTTCCAATCTATCATCAACATTTATGCCTTAAATTAACTATTACTTGTGTAATATCATGTTACTCCACTATTGAAAAATCTTTTGAAATACTCTACAGTTCAGAAAGAAGTTCTAATATATCACTGACTTGACAACTCTATATAATACTATCTTATTATCCTGGAGTATAACTCCATTTTAAGGTTCAACACTAAACATTTGACTCCAGCACCTCCTTACCTGAGCCTCATTTGTTTATATTTTTATAATTCTCAGTTAGTATATCATGAAGACCAAATCTATATAACCTTGTTAATATATGTACTTACAATGAACAGCTTAGCTGATAAGATAATAATGTAAAAGATCTTCTGTGTAGTACATTTTACATGGTTTTATTTGAAAATAATTTCAAACAGAAAAATTAGCAAGAATCTCTTAAGGAACACCTGCATCTTTTTAAACAGATTAACCAATTATTGATCTTTTGCCACATTACTCTTTTATTATTCTCTACATGAATTTGTTATAATTATTGATCCATTTGAGAGTATGTTGCAGCAGTATGCTTTTTTACTCCCAAATACTTACGGTGCATTTTTTCTCAGGACAAGGAAATTCACTTGTATAATCATAATTCAATTATTCAAATTATGTCAATTATCCTAATAATATTTTATAATAATTTATTCTGGGCCAAAATCCAATCCATACTTATACACTGTGTTTAGATTTGTGTATTGTTAGTTTCTTTAAATTGTGCTAAATCTTCAGTTTCTTTTTGTTTTATAGCATTGACATTTGTTTAGAGTACAAACAGGTATTTTTGTAAAATTCCTTCGTGGCACACAAAATAATGGCCTCACAAAGATATCCACCTACTAATCCCTGAAACCCTCGACTATGTTATCTTACAAAACAGAAGTGACTTTGGAGATATAATTAAATTTTGGATCCTAAAATGGGAAGATTATCTTCTATTACCTAGGTGAGCCTAATGCAGTTACAAACGTAATTATAAAAGGAGACAAAAATAGCAGAGTTCGAGAAGGATATTTATCAATGAGAATAGAGATGGGAGGCCAGGGGCAGAGGGGCTCAAGCCTGTAAACCCAGCACTTTGGGAGGCCGAAGTGAGGGGATTTCCTGATCCCACAGTTCGAGAACAACCTGGGCAACTTGGTAAGACCTCATATCTACAGTAAATAAAAAAATTAGCTGGGCTGGTAGCGAGTGCCTGTAGTTCCAGCTACTTGGGAGACTGAGGTGGAAAGATGGCCCGAGCCCAGCAGGTTGATGCTGGGATGGCCCTGAGCATGCCAGTGCACTCCAGCCTGCACAATAGAGTGAGATACAACTAAAAAAAAAAAAAATTAAAACATAGACATGGGAGTGAGAGGGGAAAAAAGGATGAGAAGTGGGGAGGGATTAAAAACACTACATTACTGATTTGGAGGATAAAGAAAGGGGTCATGAGTCAAAAAATGCAGGAAGCCCCTAGAAGCTGGAAAAGTCCAGGAAATAGTTCCCTATAGCCTTCAAAAGGAACATAACTCTGCTGATACCTTGATTTTAGCATTTTCACATCTATTTCATACTTCTGATCTCCAAAACCTTGTGATAATTGTGTTGTTTAAAACCACGAAATGTGTGGAAATTTGTTACAGCAGCAATAGGAAGTCAATACAGTCTTTCAATTTTTATTTGCTTGGTGTTTTCTTATAATTAGATTCAGATTATGTGTTCTGGGGAGGAATAACGCAGAAGTGATATTATGTCCCTCTCATTGCATAACATCAAGTGAGACATGATAGGATTGTTCCAATACTGATTATGCTAACTTTTGATAATTTAGATAATTGGTGCCCAATTAGTTTTCAATATTGTGAATTTACTGTTTTTCTCTTTGTAATCAGTAATTTATGGAAATATATTTTATGACTATATGAATATGCTGCCCATCATCAAAATTATACCCATCAACTTCACATTCACCAATCACTCTCGCCTGAATTAAATAATATTATGAAGAGTGCCAAATGGTAATTTTCTGTCATTTATTATACATTTATTATTTTGGATTTTACTATAAGAGTGTTTTTCTTTGTCTATCTATCTATCTATCTATCTATCTATCTATCTATCTATCTATCTAATCTATGTATCTATCTATCTACCTAACTACCACTTTCAGTTTGAATTTATAGTTTTACTTTATTCAGTGTATTTTAATCCATCACTATTATGTGTTTTAATGTTCAAGTTGTCCAGATTTGGCTAGTGGAAACACACACAAACTAGTTATTGTGTCCTTTTGAGATGTCATCATAATTTTCAAGCATGTACTTATGTTTTGGCATAAAAATTAATCTAGGCTGTTTTTTTCCTGTCTCAGTCAAGAAATTATCTATTTTCCTATGGAATTCTTTGTAGTTCCTCTAAATGAGGAGTATTATATATGTGTGTTGATACTGGATTGCCATTCCTTCTATATCTTTTTTTTTCTATAAAATTGTAAATGCATATTCATATTTCCATCTTCAATCAAAAACTAAAACCGTCTAAAACCAAGGGTTTTTCATAGTCTTCCTTCATTCTACATTTTTATCTCTCTTCACTGACTGTAAGAAATCTGCCTCCCAACATCATCAGTATATGGAATTCTTTGCTTAATTCTGTCGTAAATAAAAATTAGATTATAGACTTGGTAGACAATACCTTATTAAAATAAAATATAATAGGTATAGTTCAGGATTATTATGAAATTCTTCTTTTACTTTAGACTGAGAATATATATTCAAAATACCATGTTCAGCTACCTACTATCTACCCCAACTCTTCAATTATAGTAAGTACACTCAGTTTGAAATACGGTTTTATTCACTTGTTTCTGTTTGCATTCTATTTTGGTACAACCTCCTCTTTCCAACCCCTACCCACTCGCACTGATCCTGACTGATTTCCCTTCTTGTAGAATATGTTAAGCAGTAATACAGTTTCAAATGTCAAATTACTTGCTTGATTCATAAACAGAGGCATTCAAACTGCAAATTAGGAAAATAAACTTCAAACTCAATCAAGAACTCCTCAACTAATTGTATTCTGGATTCAGAGATGGAGTTTATAGTTTACTCTGGCAATTAACCATTGCTTTTTGTTGTTGGTTTTTTGTTTTCATAAAATATTAGTTAGTTTGATTTGTGGAAACCTTGACTAAGGGGTATACGCCACTCTCTTGGCATTGTCCGCCTGATATTCATCATTGTATTTCATGGTGTACTGAATTCTCTCAAGGGTCTTCACTGTGTGTTCACAGCCATCAATAGTGCATAAGATGGTCTCACTTCACTTACAATGTCAAAAAGAAGAAAGAAAATTTATTCAATAGACCTGACGTCATGATTTATAAGCTCCACACTGAGAAAGACAAATTAGTCATGCTGGTGACAGAGAAGGACACTTATGCTCAAATTTTGGTTAATCTTGTATAAAGGAGAGGCTAACCAAAAAGGGGAAATTGTTAAAAAAAATAATTGGGATGCCATTAGGCAGAGATGACTCTAGTTGCATTGATTCCTATGTAAGCAAGCAAAGTCCTTCTCAATGCAAGCATTAAAACAAAACTTAAGCTTAACCAGCCAGAAACTGCCAACCTAACCTCTATGGACATATATATATATATATATGATTTTTTTTGTCTTACTTCCACAACACCTTAAAAAAAGTTATTCTCTTGAGTTCCCTCAGTGAGTACTAAATTGTTTGAGATATGTGCTACCTGATTCATGAATCACTGAATGCTCAAAAAAAATTCTTAAACATTTTAATAGGCATATGTGCATTTTTAACACACTGCAATGTGAAAAAAGTACTGTTTCTCTTAGACTTATTAACATAATGTATTATCAGGTTGTTATTTTTTGACAATCTGATATGTGAGAAATAGTATCTCCTTATAGTTTTTGGTCTGTATTTCTTTTATGTGTGATTTCCTTACATATGTTTAAAAGCCCATTATTATGTATAATTTAAAACATTGTGTGCTTATGTCTTTTGCCTATTTTTCTAACAGATTTTTGGTCTTTTTACCCTGAAATTTTAAGACATCTTTTAAAATAAAGAATATTAGTTTTTTATTGTGAGTTATATGGTTTGTATTTTTTTTCTAATTCATCCTTTGGTGTTGTTTATTTTGGCTATTGCCATTAAAATAGTACTTAATATTATTGATTTAAATTTACTCATTTTATTTTGTTGCATCTTGATTCTAAAACATTGTTGCGCACAAGGTATAGAAAGATTCATCCATATTTTCTTCTAGCACATTTATGTTTTTATTCTTTTAATTTAATCTATGATCCTTTTGAAGTTTATTTTATTTGTAGTATGAGTTATGGATCCAATTGCATTTCTAAGCAGGTATCATTTGTCCCAACACTATTAATTTTAAAATTCATATTTTCCCATTGAGATACTATATTATCTTATAATAAATTATCTTACATATTAGGGCTTATTCGTGGATTTCTATTCTGTTTTACTGCTCTGTAATCATATGTCAGTGCCATGTGCCTGGCCTGCCTCTGCCTCTGCCTCTGCCTCTGTCTGGCAGATATCTACCAATTTGCTTCTATTCATATGTCAGAAACATAATTACAGTATATTTTAAGATCTCCATAGCTTTACATAGTTTTACTTTATAAGTGTGTCTTAATAGAGGGATATTGAATATAACATTAAAGTAATTCTCTTATGAATAAAACTATTTGTCTCTCTATTAATTTAGAGCTTTGTTGCAGTTTAAAAAAACCTGTTTATTACCATATACCCTTTATTTTGTGCAAAGTCTCACACTCTATTCTCCTCTGTTTATGTTGATGATTCTTTCTCCTAAAATGTCTCTCCTTTTCCCACCCATCCATTTGAATGAATGTCCTCCGTCACTCCTCAACATTTAAATTGCAGAATTACTGAGTATATAGTACATATTCAATACATATCTTTATAGACAAATCTTTACAAGATAAGTTACTATTTCTCTTTATAGAATTAGATGACATAGATAAAAATAAAATGTATTCAAAATAGTAAACATACAATCAATCTTTCAATTTCCCAGTAACATATTGCCACTTATGCTTTAAAAAAAGTCAGTGATAATTAATAAGCAGAAAACTCATTAAAGCACAAATGATAGATTATTTGTATAAGCTAGATATAAATTTCATTTAAGAACCAAGTGCTATTTAAAAATATTTGAATAATCAACTAACACTTGCTCACTTTACTGTAGGAAAGGGAAAATGTGAGACATTGTATATAATTATTTTCATTCCAATTATTATTTTTAAAATTTGGAGGTTTAAATTAATTATAATAGTAATCATTTTGTGAGAAATAAACATTCATCATCACATAAAATTTAAGTAGTCTACCATATGAAACTTCGTTTGATTAATAAAAAATTATTTTATAAATAACTTGAATATAGCCTTACTTTTATACTTGAATATGAAAAGAAGAAAATCAGAGGCAGAAGTCTCAAAAGAGTAATTTTATTTTCCTTTCTTTTAAAAAAAAAAATGTTGATGTCCATTGAAAACTCCAAATCATTATGCAAATTATGCAACATTCATTTCAATTTGAGGTATAGTTGTTTTTTGTATTTATGTCATATTTTCTCATAGAAAACTCAGTACTGTTCAGATATTTTATTATTTCGCAGAACATGCTCAAGAAATTCAAAAGTGCTGTCAAACTCCAGTTTCTTACTTTTTATGGGTGATATATTATGTTGGATGAGAAGGAAAGATGTCCATTTCAAGTTAATGTCTTAAACCAGAACATTGGGTTTTCTTCCTCTAAAATTCTTATTGAAATGAAAAAAATGGATGAGGTTGTTTAGCAAAATATAATGCAGAAGAGATTGAATGAAGGAAAATATCACCAAGTCTGTGGAATGATAATTTCAATGAAAAAGTGCACTCAGAAATAAGTTTAATAGAGTCTTCAAAAATACCCCAAACTGGAGCTTCAGGCACTAGAATTGAAGAATGGCCATGACAACATCAAGAAAAGAGGAGTTTATGTATGTGTCAACTACAAAAAGAATATATGGATGTAGACTGACTTTCAGCACCAAAAGTGCCACTACAATGTATTCTCGCTGAAACTCATTAGAGGCACAGAAAATGCTTTGAAAGGGATTACTGCTGAGGCAGGTTCTCCACAAGATCAGATATGCTAGTAGAGAGGAGAGTGTTGCCCCCGAACTAATTTCCAGCTATCACAATAAATCCTCACAGCAGTGACTGTGCCTTTATTATACACTCTTCTCTGAAAAATTATCTGTCCCTACCTCTGTGCTTCACAGAAAAACATAGTTCCCAATTACCAACCCAAGAATGCAGATGATATAATTCTTTCCCTTCTCCTTCATTTATGACTAAATTTTTAAACTACATCCATAAAAACTCTAAAAGGACTATCTTATTATAATGAGTGACAAACACACACTTTCTTCTGAACAAATGAACAAAAAGATATCAGGTATATATATATATTTTTTTTTTCTAAAAAAGTACATTTAGATGAAGATGAACAACTAAATATTATCTCTTAAGCACTCAGATAAAAATGAGAAAATTTAAAAAATATTATTTTTATAATCTTAACAAGGTTCAAAATGCCAATGAATCCATTAAAAGTATTGATGGGAAATTATTATTATTGAAGACTCCAATTGTTACATTTAACAAATCATTTAAATGGAGCTAATAAATGGCAGAA